>NW_021025493.1:933878-959424 GCF_004153795.1 Camellia sinensis | reverse complement strand
ATATATCAATTTTGAAAACATTGTGAGTTCTTATTCCGGTTATTAGCCTAGGTTACTATGTGATGCGCACAGCAATAAAGTAATAGACTGGGTCGCCCAAATTGGAACAAGACATTCATGCTTTGCTTTTGAAAGATGGTTGCTACTCGCAAGTAGGCTCCAAATGCAGATTTTGCCACCCTCGGGTGGGCTTAGAAAAGGGTGTTGCCACTATCTAGTGGGCTTAAAACAACAGTTGAGATTTATTCCAATTCAAATAACCCACCCTTCACCCACAGGCATTCAGGCAGTTATAATCATATAAGCACATAGCCTCATGGTAAGCATGCTATTCATGGCATTCACTCACACGCATGCAAGGATGCTAAAGCATAAAGTCTTACCAAGTACTCCAAGCCAAAATAGAAACTACATTAGAAATCATGCATGATCTTAAGTATACAGGAATGCCTAATGTAACAACATACAAGGATGCAATATAGCAGGCTCGGCTATTCTAAACATGGCATATGAAATGCTAACAACTATCATGTATTCAACTTGGAATTGAAAATACAATGCAGTTAGTATGATGCGCGAGCCCGTGTGCATGCCAATGCAGATGAATGAATGCAAACTGCTGTCATACTGTATGCTAATTGAAAATGCCCTAATCTAACCATCATAAGCGGATAAATAAAAGGGAGAAAGACGTGGGGTTGGAAGACATACATCACACTCACGCACACTTATGCATTATGCCCTCGCGCAGAGGGTCCGAATAAATATATACAGTCCGAATATACAGTTCCGAATATAAAAGAATATTACAGTCCAAAATATTACAAAATTCTAATTAATTAATGAATTAACTAAGAAAGCAAATAAAGCTGGCGTGCAAGCCAGGGACTGCCCTTGCTTTCTGATGGATGATGCATGTCCGGGTTGTCTTGCGCGGAAATCCACCGGAATTGCCCCAATTAGCCTCTGTTTACACCTGTTCTTGAAATGCGTGCACAAGCCCCAAAAGTTGCTGATTCTTCGTTTTGCTGCAACAGAGAGCAGGAAAGGGGCATAGCAAATGTATTTGCACAAATATATGCATGTCTCGATCCTCGTGCCACCAATCACGCATACCGAGACATGATGGGCGAGGAGTCGAAATGCACAACTCAATATAGGAATGAATGCACATGAAAAACTACAGCTAAAACCTAACTCCATCATGGGATAATCCGAGTGTTGGTGACTGGGGAATTGAGACACATTCCGTCACTCGGAGTACGAAATGTACCTCGTTTCCCGTAGCCCGGGCTAACTCCTATTCTGGACACGATGCAATATGCATTGATATGCATGAAATGCAACTAAGATACAATCCTAACATTACAGAATTGCTTATGGAAATGAGGATGCCTCGAAGTGCGTGCACTCGGGCACGCAAACCAAGAAATGCATGAATGCGATCTAAGATTACAACCTAGTATGCACTATGCTGTGAAAATGATATGCCCGAAATGCGTGCACACGGGCACGCAAACCAGGAAATGACAGAATGCAAATGCAAGTGACTAAAATGGCATGGGAAAGGTAACATGGACTTATTACTAACATGAGAGAGCCTCAGCCACACTCATATAAAGAAGCCGGTTGATGAAAATGAAGTGCCTCGAAATGCGTGCACACGGGCACGCAAACCAAGGCGAGACAGAATGCGATGCAAAAAAATAGAAGACACATGTTGACTACCAATACATAGGGCCGCGGTGAAAAATAATGCTAAATCTCACACGCACGGTGAAAATGTGATGTATCATAATTGACAACTGACTGAAACTGAGGTAGCTAGGCCACTCAATCGCCGTGTGAAAAGAGTCCTCGAATGCGTGGCACAGACACCAGCGATGATATGTGATGAACATCAATGGGCCTCCAGGATGAAGTACACACTCACGATGCCGATTGTGAAAATAATGCTCGAAATGCGTGGCATTACCGGGCAGCGCAAAACCGAGGCGAATGATAAATGTGAATGTAATGACATGGATGGACCAAATGGGCTTATAACCACTGAGTGAGCCTCAGCCACACTCACATCGGATGCGGTTGGATGAAAATGAGTGCCTCGAAGGCTGCAGTGCACACGGGACGCAAACCGAGGGATGATAAAATGTGATGAAATGACTGGAAATGACAATGGGCTTATAACCAACGTGAGTGGAGCCTCAGCCCACTCCACATCGGATGCCGTGTTGATGAAAATGAATTTGAAAATTTTTAAAAACATAAACTAAAAAATATGTTTGTTCAGCCCTAAAATATTTATATTTATTTTTTATTATTTATGAAAATGGGATCATACACGTTATAATTGAAAAAAAAAATTAATTAAAAAAAATTAATTGGAAAAGAATTATTTGAAAAAAAAAATTGTTAGTCAAAATTTTAAATTTTTGTTTAAAAACCAACGTAAACTCATTTTTTGAGCTTACGTTTTTTTCTCAAATTTATAAATTGAGACAACCATTCATAAAATAAAAAAATTATCAAACAAGTTTTTGTGACAGTTTTTAAAAATTTTGTAAATATTAACTGAAAACGAAAGTGTTACCAAAGGTCTCTATAATTTGGGACTTGCCACTTTAGTTCCTAACCTTTCAATTGTGATATATATTAACTTTGAATATTGAATCTTATTCCAAATAAGCACAATTGAAAAAGTCATTTCCTTTGCAAACAGAAAATGTTCAATTTTGAATCTTGTATGCTTCGAATGATGATATAAAGAGAAAACAATTGTGGATCTGATTATTAGTATTAAGCCATCGTTTACTACACCTTGGTGCATATGAGGTGGTTTTAATGTAATTAGAATGATTAGTGAAAGAAGAGGTTGCACAGGGAGTGATAGGGGGGTGAATGATATTAATGAATTTATTGATCAGATGGAATTTTTATATATGTCAATGCTAAGTAGAAGTTTTACCTAGTGTAATTCTTTTGAAGGAGATAAATGGAGTGGGTTTGACAGGTTTCTAGTAGACCTTATATGGCTTGAAAAATTTAGATTGAAGTAGTGGGGCCTACCTAGAAGTATATGTAATCATTGTCCGTTATTGTTAATGAAAGATGATAGAAATTGGGGTCCTCGACCTTCTAGATTTTTGAATGGTTGGACACTCCATCCCAAGTTCTTCGAGCTGGTTAGGAGTTCTTGGACAAAGAATGAAATTGAAGGATGGGCACGATATAGATTCATGAGAAAGTTATATGCATTGAGAGGAGATTTGAAGATATAGAACATGGAGGTCTTTGGTAATGTAGAGAATCAACTGAGAATGATAAATGAAGAGCTACAAGAGCTAGACTTAAAATGCAGAAACTGGTCCTTTAATTGATTCAAAGACACAAAAAAGAAGAGTGGTATGAGATTTAATATGAAAGTTGAGTATGAGACATCAATGGATGTGGCTGCAAAAATCTAGAGTATAATGGACTCAGGATTGGGACAAAAACACCTGGTACTTTAATGTAATGGCCAACAGGAGACATAGTAAAAACCTATTGGATGCAGTAATAGTGAATGGGTCATGTTTAATAGAACCAGACATGGTAAGGCAGATAGTGTTTAGACAGTTCAAAGGGGTATATTTTGAAAATTGGAGCAATAAACCAAAACTTTTTGGGCAGTTTTCAAGTCTAATGGAAATAGGAATGAAGTGGAGGAACTTGAAGCAGCTTTCATAGAGAAGGAAATTAGGTCTTCTTCGAAGGAGTGCGATGGCAATGAAGCCCCAGGACCAGATTTGTTAAACTTGTCTTACATTCAGAAGTGCTGGAAATTGATGAAAGGAGAAATTGTACAACTAATGCAAGAGTTTCATTCTAATGGGAAATTAGTTAAAGGATTTAATAGCTACCGAAAGTGGCGTTCGGCCACGAAGTGGGTTTCCAGGACCCCAGTGTCCCTCAAAAGGGAGCAAATAGGAAGTATGCCAAAAATCAGAGCAAACGGAGATGGTTAGGCGGTCCCGAACCGAGGCACACGGCCTGACGGTCCCGGAAAACCGGAAACCGGGCTCCGAAATGGGCAAAATGGCCTACGGCCACCAAATGTAGCCTACGGACATTGAGAGATGGTCTACTAGACCTCTCCCTCCCCTCAGGAAAAGAAACCGAGAAAACCGAGCCTGGTTCGCAAACCGAGGCAAGACACAGAAGAGGGTTCGGAAGTTCGGAGGCAGGGCGCACGGCAGTGACTCTGAAACTTCTGAACGAGCACATTATGCAACGTCACCGAGCGCTCAATCGGTGATGTCTGAGTCTTAAGGTCGGTCAAAAATGGGGTGTCTACAATAGGGGATGGATAGTACAATTTATCTAAACATAGTTTAAATTGTTTAGTATAACTTCTACTTATAGAATATTAGGTAATAGAGTAAATGAATTAAAAAATAAAATTTATTATCTGAAAATTGAGAGATGAGTGCTTTTGGTTTTTATATTTTTTACTATCAGTTCTTAAGATACAATAAGCTATGCCACGCATGATCTTGGATTTTTCAATAACTTACTTCTACATATTTATTTTGTTGGGTAATTAAAAAATGGCTTTCTTTTACTAACACTTCCAATTTTCTTTACATTTTCATGACTCAATAATAATATTACACATAACTTTCTCATCAATTTTTTTACCACTAGAGATAAAGGTTATCACACTCATCTCATAAAGGTTATCACACAAGGACTCATATCTTTGCATTTTGATGATGATAACAACAACAATAATAATTGTTTGACCACTTTAATATCTTTTATTTATTTATTTATTTTTATGAACTTTTTGGTTTTGTTTATGAAACTTATTTTGTTTGGTGAATGGAGATTCATTATTTTTTTATGATCTTTTATTTTGTTTATGAATGGAGATTAATTGGAATGTCATGGGGTTAGTGGTGAGTTAATGGTCATTTTTTTTTTGGGTGTAATTGTAAGATCACTATGGCTTATAAATAGTTCCTCTCATCTATTATTTTCTACACCAACTATTTTTTATACTTGAGAGATTACTAGCCAAAGAATGGTGTTTTTTTTTTTTTTTTTTTTTTTTTTTTTTTTTTTTTTTTGTGTGGAGCTTTGGGTTCACCATCTTTTGCAGAATTGGCCTGAACCATACGACAAGTGGTCGGGTTGTTGTATCCTGGAGGGGAGAAGTCATAGTTTTGTAACTGCTGCATCGGTATTTGGACTCTTCCTACCGTAGTAGGCTTGATCTCTTTAACAAAAACGAAATATCCATGCCTCAACTTGATCTATTTGTATCTTATTTTCTTTGCATTATTTATCAATAAAATATTATTCTTCTAATATTTTCACCAACAATTTCAAGGTGATCAACCATAGAACAAGCACCAGAAAAAATCAATGATGGAATTGAAGATCTCAACAAGCCTTTCAAGTTCAAGGGAGTTCATTTTAAGAGATGGAAAAAAAAAGTTCTTTTTTACCTCAGCCTTTTGAAAGTTGCATATGTTCTTATCGAGAAAAACCCAAACAAAATCTCAACCGAGGAGATTAATGATGAAGACTACGAGGCACATGAAGCAAAAGTGGCTTCCTACAATACAGATGAGTATAAATGTCATTTTTAATCTCTTAAATTGCCTTGCTGATCAATTTTATGATTACTATGACACTGCTTACACTTTGTTTTCTATTAATTTGTAGCATGCTCGCTTGTGTCATATTAATAGTAAATATGTGAGAATCATGAGTAGTTTATGATTAATTTCCAAAGTGACAAAAAAATTTAAGAAATGTGAAGTTTGCAGCAAAGAAAAAATTACCAAAAGGCTTCATAAAAGTGTTGAAAAAAAATACCGAATTGCTAGAATTATTTCATACTGATTTGTGTGAGTTTGAAGGAATTTTAACTCATGGTGGTTACCGATATTTTATCACTTTTATTGATGATTTTTCAAAATACAAAACGAATATTTATTAAAAAATAAGAGTGATACTTTTGAGAAATTTAAAGAATTCCTTCTTAAAGTGGAAAATCAATTCAGTAAAAAGATTAAGAGAATTAAAAGTGATAGAGGCCGAGAGTTTGAATCTCTAGGATTCAACTCTTTCGTTCAGTCATTGGGAATTATTCCTGAGACTACTCATCCATATTCACCTTCATCTAGTGGCGTAGCTGACAGAAAAAATAGAACGTTAATTGACTTGACGAATGCTATGCTTATTAGGGGTGGGCACGGGTCGGTTGCGGCCACGGAACCTCCAATCCGCCATCCGTCCGCCAAATTGGCGGATTGGAGAAAATCAATCCGCATCCGTCCGCCAATCCAGCGGATGTGGATTGAGCGGATTGGCGGCTTGGCGGATAGATGCGAATCGGTTTGGCGGTTTAAGATTTTATAAATTTTCAACATAATTCAACTTGTGCATTTTCTCAAAAAAAAGAAAAAAAGAAAGTATTACAGTCAATGACTTAAAAAATTATTATAATCACTATGCCTCATCCAAAAAAAGAAAGTTTGAAATTTTAAAATATCACAATCACTGCCTGGCTCATCCACATATTACAATCACATCATGATTCATCTACATAAAGTATTACAATCTGTGGTTCTTAAAATATAATAACAATTTAAACCACCATAACCATGAATAGGGCAGTAGTAGAGATTGTATGTTTCTGTATTGTTACATCTATATATGTTTTTGAAAACAAAAACCAACCATCATATATCATATTTTCTATTTATTATTTTTAGAGTTAAATTTAAAAACCAAAAAATATAGATAAATAATACGTTTATTTTTTTCAATTCAAAAAATATATTCAAGTTGAAAACTTTTTTTCAACAGAATATTTAAACTCTTTTTCAATTGAAAACACAAACAAAATATTTAAATAAATTGAAAACATAAAGTCTTATAAATTATTAGGGGTGCTCGCGGTTTGGCGGTTCGGTTGCGGCCAAAGGAATCTCAAATCTGCCATCCGTCTGCCAAATTGGCGGATTGGAGAAAATCAATCCGCAACCGTCCGCTCGTCATCACGCATCCGTCCAAAATGCGGCGGTTCGGTTCGGTCAGTTTTGGCGGATCGGTATATCCGCTGCTCACCCCTAATGCTTATTGATTCAAGTGCTCTCTCAAATCTTTGGGCCGAGGCTATTTTGACAGCTCGCCATGTGATAAATAGAGTACCACACAAAAAAGACTAAAATTGTATCTTATGAGTTGTGGCGGGGGCATAAACCAAATCTAAGTTATTTGAGGGTTTTAGGTGGTTTAGCTTTTGTGAGGCTTGCAGATCCTAAACGACCTAAATTAGGTGAACGAGCTACCACCTGTGTTTTTCTTGGGTATGCGTTGCACAGTACAGCCTATAAATTTTTTGATATGAAAAATAATATTATTTTGAATCAGATGATGCTATTTTTCATGAAAATAATTTTCCTTTGAAATATAGAAATAGTAGGGGTCAAATAATTTCTAAAAATATTTTATTCATGCCTAGCTCTTCTACTCTATCTCAAGTTTTTCAAGAACAAGAAAATTCTCAAATCCAACCAAGGAGGAGTAAACGAGCTAGAGTTGAAAAAGATTTTGGCCTTGACCATTATCTTTACAATATGGAAGAAATTCCTCTTACAGTGCAAGAAGCTTTGTCATCACCTGATGCTATTTTCTGGAGAGAGCTGTAAATGATGAGATAGATTCACTACTTTCAAATAAAACATAGAAGCTAGTGGATTTACCTCCAGGATGTAAAACTATTGGGTGTTAATGGGTCCTTCGTAAAAAACTTAAACCGGATGGAACTATAGATAAATATAAACCAAGGCTTGTCGCTAAAGGTTTTAAGCAACAAATTGATCTTGATTTCTTTGATACTTTTTCTTCGGTTACTAGAGTTACATCCATTAGACGATTGATAGCAGTGGCTGCAATTGATGATTTAAAAATTCATCAAATGGATGTGAAAACTGTATTTTTAAATGGAGATCTAGATGAAGAGATTTACATAGACCAACCTGAGGGTTTTGTGGAACTTGGCCAAGAAAGCAAGGTGTGTAAGTTAACTAAATCCTTTTATGGTTTAAAACAAGCTCCTAAACAGTGGCATGAGAAATTTGATTCCAGCATGCTTGAGAATGGCTATAAGACTAATAAATGTGATAAGTGCATATATTATAAAACTTGTGAGCATGCACATGTGATTATTAGCCTATATGTAGATGATATATACTTATCTTTGGTTCTAATTGCATATTATAAATGAGACTAAAAATATGCTTAATAGCCACTTTGATATGAAATATCTTGGTGAAGCTAATTTATTTTGAGAATTAAAATTACTGAGACTAATAATGGCATTTTTCTTGATCAGTCACATTATGTTGAGAAAATTTTAAAGAAATATAATTTTTTAGATTGTAAACATGTTGCTACTCCTTTTGATGCAAGCATACATTTATCTGTTGTAACAAACAAAAAAGAAGTAATTAATCAAAAGAAATATGCTAGCATGATTGGTAGTTTGAGATATGCTACTGACTATACTGGACCTAACATTACATATGCTGTTGAAGTACTTAGCAGATTTACTAGCAAGCCAAGTCGAGATCATTGGGTAGCCATGGGAAGAATTATGAGATATTTATCTGGTACCAAAAATTATGGTTTGTTTTATAACAAGTATCCAGCAATACTTGAGGGATATAGTGATGCCGATTGGAACACTTTGTCAAATGATTCTCTTTCTACCTCGGGTTTTATTTTTACCTTGGGTGGTGGTATATGTTGGAAGTCTAAAGAAAAGACTATAATTGCTAATTTTACAATGGAAGCTGAGCTTATAGCGTTAGCTTTATTATGTGAGGAAGCAAATTGGTTGAGAGATTTGTTACATGAAATCCCTTTTTGGGAAAAACCAATTCCTCCTGTGTTAATTCATTGTGATAGCACTACTACTATTGGTAGAGTGAATAATCATTTTTATAACGGTAAATCCAGACCTATTCGAGGGAAACACATTAATGTGAGATCCTATTTAAGTAATGGCATTGTAACTGTGAATTATGTAAACTCTTGTGATAACCTTGCGGATACGTTAACCAAGGCATTGTTGAGAGATAGGGTCTGGAATACATCAAGGGGAATGGGTTTGAAGCCTGTAAAATCATAAACCATGTATCAGGATACCCAACCTGGGGACCAGAGATCCTGTAACTAGGTTCAATGGGAAAAACGAATCATATCGTGGTTGTAAAAATGCACTCCTTAATATTTTGTTGTGCATCCCTATGATGTAAGTGCATTTGTCCTGTAATGTTGGAGGGTTGAGTTTTTATACTCTTAATGAAATCCTGTAGCTCTTGTTGAGTGGGGTGTGTAAATTACAGGAACATTCTTGATAGATTTCACCTATGTGAGCATGAAAGTGGGGCCGCTTTCTATGAGAACAAGGCTTATTCTCAAATATGCTCATGACAACTGGGATAGGCACAAGGCCGTAACGTGCTGGCTATTAAAAGTTCCTGTCAACACCTGGATTATTATATGTGAGCAATAATACTTTATTTCCTCTAAGTAGTCATAGTTCAAGTCTAAGACCACTATTGACTCTGAAGTAGAGGTTGTTGTTTCACTAATGAAAGTTCAATGCAGAGCACACCTTCATGATACGTATTAGTCTATCTTTGTTTGATAATCTTTCTTGTCCTTGTTGATATGAAAATGAGTAGAGGATTGTTGGATCATTTTAATATCTTTTATTTATTTATTTATTTATTTTTGTGACTTTTTTGGTTTTGTTCATGAATCTTATTTTATTTGGTGAATGGAGATTCATTGGTTTTTGGTAACCTTTTGTTTTGTTCATAAATGGAGATTAATTAGAAGGTCATGTGGTTGGTGGTAAGTTAATGGTCATTTTATTTTATTTTTTTGGTGTAATTGTAAGGTCCTAGTGGCCTATAAATAGTTCCTCTCATCTACTATTTTTTACACCAACTATTTTTTATACTTGAGAAATTACTAACCAAAGAAGGGTGTTTTTTTTTTTTGGCGGAGTTTTGGATTCACCATCTTGTACAAAGTTGGCCTAAACCATACGATAAGTGGTCGGGCTGTTGTATCCTGGAGGAGACAAGTCATAGTTTTGTGACTGTTGCATCAATATTTGGATTTTTCCTACCGTAGTGGGCTTGATCTCTTTAAAGAAAATGAGATATTCGTCCCTCAACCTGATCTATTTGTATTTCATTTTCTTTACATTATTTATCAATAAAATATAATTCTTATGATATTTTCACAAACAATAATAATAAATAAATATATAGGTAGTATTAGTTCCTTGTATTTCAATTTATTTTCCATTTATTTTTCCTTTTCATTTCCCCCCCTTCTCCCCCAACAAATTCAACATTTTACCAAAAAGTAAAATTTAAAAATACTGGTTGATAGTAAAACCATGGCCCAACCTGGTTGCATAGTCAACCCGTCCACCTAACTAGCAACAAGAAGTCAAATACAATTCGCTTCATTTCCCCACCCTATCTAACAACGAAACGACAACGTACGTGCGTTAGTATCTGAGCTTTTACTACACAGTCGTCTCTTCATACACTGGGAAGCTAAAAACACGTGCTTAAGCTTAAGTGCTTAAGCAACACCTCACCTACACGAGAAAAAGGAAGAAGAATAAATAAAATAAATAACAAAAAAAGATGTACTTAAGAAGCACTTTTCCAGTATATGGCCCAGTTTGGTAGAGTTGTGAGAAAGTGATTATGGCTTATAGCTTAACAGCTTATAACTTAAAATTGTTAACATAAGCTGATTTTTGACTTATAAATTAAGCTTCCCCTCCCCCACTCAAAGAATTAGTTGATTTTTGACTTATAAAAAGCTATAAGTTGTATTGTTAAGCTGAACCAAACACATCAAAATAACTTAAATTAAGCTAAAAACTGAAATAAGCTAGAAATAAGCCCTACCAAACAGGGCCTATATACAGAGAGAGGCTGACAAGACGAAGCACAATTGAAGATTTGCCTTGTCCAAGAAGATGAGACAACAAGTCTTTATGAGCTTCTTCTTGTTGGGTTTGTGCTTCTGAGTTGTATATTTATCTTCATTGCTCATGCCGAAACTCATTACTATGAGTTCATGGTACGTACCCTCTATTGCGCTTACATTCTCTTACAAATTTGCTCACTAAACTCCATCAACACTATTGTACATTCAGAATTTTTATTTATAAAAATTAAATTTTGGTTCAAATTCGTTCAGTTTACACAATACTAATTCACTTTTCACCACACAATCTCATTTTGGGTATAAATTTGAGAAAATTTTCTAAATTAATAGAATTATTGAAACTCCATTATGGAGGACTTCATCATGGTTTTAAGGTGGGGATTGTGTTTAGGAATGGCTTTTTAAATTGTATGAAAAAAAAATGTAATTGACTAATATAAATATATATATATATAAAACTTGTTTTTAACTTAAATTCTCATTTTGTAATTTTACATTGATACTACTTTTGGCTACATGCCAAAAGGCTGTGTTTGGCACAATTTTTTTTTGGTTATTATGCCCACAAAAAGATAAAACAGACTAAAAAATTAATAAGATAAAATGTCATATTCAAATCATAATCATTTCATTTTTTCTCTCATAAAAGTAAAAAATGTTAAAAAGTTCATCTCAAATGAGACTTTTTAGTCCCATGCTAAAATAGTCAAAAAGTCAACCCACATCCAAACAAAGGCTTTGTGTTGGATTTTTGGCGCTTTGTTTTTTTTTTTTTTTTTTTTTTTTTTTTTTTTTTTTTTTTTCTTGAGCGTAAAAATCAAATTTTCAAACAAGACCTAAATATAAGTTGATATGTATCGAGTTTTTATCCGTTCAACATCCATACATTCATATGTACTGGTGAAAATCAAAATCGCATGCATATCGGCTATTTTTAAGTTTATGATCTTTAATTCTTTTTTTTGTTGTTTATAATTTTATTGCTATGTTTTTTTCAATTATCCAATATTACAGTTGAGGGAGAAGAATTTTACAAGGCTGTGCAACACAAAAAGTATGTTGGTAGTGAACGAAAGTTTTCCAGGACCAGAGATTCATGTTCGAAAAGGAGATACAGTATTTGTGAAGGTTCACAATCAAGGATATTATGGTGTTACTATTCACTGGTCTCTGTCTTTCTGCCTTAGTAATGAGAAAATGCTTGTAGTCATGATGAACAAATTTTTATTCAATTTTTTTATTACTGAAAACAAAATTACAGTTCCGATTCGTAGCTCGAAATTAGCGTGGCTCGAATGGCCCGACATCAAAACGACATCGTTTTGATGTTTTTTTTTTTCTTTTTTCTTTTTTTCTATGTTTTTCTACAGATTTTTCTGATGAAAAAGAAGAAGAAGAAAATGAAGAAGAAGAAGAAGAAGAAAAAAAAATGCAGAGAAAACAGAGTATCTTCATCAACACATCATCAACAATATCTTCATCAACATCATCATCATCAACAATTTTTTTTTTTTGATGAACTAATCTTCAGATCCAGATCAAATCTAGATCAACTAAAAAAAAAAAATGTAGAGAAAACAGAGTATCTTCATCAACACATCATCAACAACATCTTCATCAACACATCATTAACAACATCTTCATCAACATCAACATCAACATCATCATCATCAACAATATTTCCCCCCCCCCTATCTTCAGATCCAGATCAACTAGAAAACAAAAAAAAAGAAAAAAAAAGTAGAGTTTGAAAGAGGCGATACCCACCGGCGCCGCCACCGGTAGAGAGAGAGACGCCACCTTCTCTTCATCCTCTCTTCCTTCTCTTCCTCCTCTCTTCTCTCTTCTCTCTTCTCTTCGCTCTCTCGCCTCTTCTCTCCTCTGTATGTGAAAGCAACTGAAGCAAGAAAATTATCCACCCAAAAAAATTGAAGCAAAAAAAAGAAAAAAAAAAAGAAGCCAAAACGATGTCATTTTAGCTATTCAAGTCACTATCGAGCCACATTTCTTGAGCTACAAAGAATTATTGACAAAATTATAAGTCTCATTTGTATTTATTAATGTGAATATTACTATTTTTATCTCTAGTGTTAAGGAAATTAGGTAAGGAATCCGACAACCTATAAAATTTTCAACAAAATTATGCAAATAATCTCTGAAATATACCACTAATTTCATTTTAATTCCTAATTTTTAATTTATTTCAATTAAATCTCTAAACTTCATAGACTAATCTAATATAGTCCATTTCATTAATTGTTATTTAGAAAATATATGAAAAATACTTAATCAACCTCACATCAAGATATAAAGGTATAGAGAACATTTTAATACATTTATTTATGTTAAATAATAAATACTACCAATTATATAGTCAAAAATGTTTTTTTTACTCTAAATCATGGTGTGAAAGGTTGATCTCGGACAATTGTTCAAATAATTATAGAGAGAATACTTGAGTGCCAAGATAAGTGAAGTTTTAAATTTGAATTTATAGAGAGACCTTAACTTGTATTATAATTTAACTGTTAATATATTAACCAACAAGGTAGTGAAAAAAAAAATGATATATAAGGTTTTTATATGTTTTGTTTTGTAAATTGAAAATCAGTCTAGCTAAAAGGATTGTATTTAGTTTTATGACCAATTTTTGTATTTTTATATGTTATGATGGAGTTAGATTGCCAAGTGTAATATGTAATAACAATTAACAGGCATGGAGTAAAACAGCCCAGAAATCCATGGTCAGATGGACCAGAATACATCACAAAGTGCCCTATTCAACCAGGAACAAACTTCACATACAAAGTCATATTCTCTGACGAGGAAGGAACCCTTTGGTGGCATGCCCACAGTGACTGGACTCAGAGCAGTGTCCATGGTGCCATTATCATCATGCCTGCACAAGGCACCACTTACCCATTTCCCCAACCAGACACAGAACAAGTTATAATACTCGGTACGCATTCATGTGCTCGTTCTTCATCAAACTCGTATGGGGTTTTTAAAATTTTCACACACCATACACTTGTATGTGCATAAATTATTCACTTGTGTTAGATTTTTAGTTGGGATTTTTACTTTGCCGATGCCAGGTAAGAGGAGCCAGCCTGCTTGTAAGGTGAGAAAGTAGTCCCTCACAGACCGATGTGAGATTTCCCGCACATTAGCCCCAGCCGCACTGGCTTCGATCACCCCGGAGGGAGTTCCCACAGATGGCGCCAAATAAAGACACCGGTCCCCGTGCCTTGCACATATTGTCCGCTTTGGCATTCCGACCGCACGGTTTTGTTCCTCCCCCACTGGGGGAAAAGGCCTATGCAAGGTAAGAGGAGCCGGCCTACTTATAAGGTGGGAAAGTAGTCCCTCACAGACCGATGTGGGATTTCCCGCACAACATATATGAATAATGATGCACAATCAATGGAACCCTCGAACCTAGTGAGTTGAGCAATCCTTTGTGTTTTCCCATTAGCTCCATTATTGTGATCGATTTCTTTCTTCCGTTCCCTTAACTCAATGAATCTTCCTTGTGCAATTCCTTTACTTACTTTGCTTTTGTACTTGCAGGAACTGGGTATACTTTTGATGTGAACAAACAGCTCCATTATGATCTCTTTGTGGGTGCAGACTTACCACGGCCAAGTTCTTTTGTTATCAACGGCCAACCAGGAGGAATCTTTAATTGTTCTAGCGGTATTTTCTTTAGTGTTTCTGTGGGAGTTTCACTAGAATAAATACTGCATTGACAAAACTAGAATAGCCTAATCACGATTAACCATTGATTCCGTTACAAAATAATGGTCTGTGCTGTGGAGTCTAATCTAAAAGACTGACCTATTGATAGTAAGCAATAGCAGTCTTGAAAACAAGGTTTTAAAAAGCAGCTGCAACCGTTACATAACGTGGTTACTGTCACCTATTACGGCCGCTATAGCAGTGTGACGAAAATTCACATGCGTAACAGCCATTTCAGTGTTACGTAATGGCTGTAGCGGTACCGTAATGACCCATTAGACACCGTTTCAAAATGTGGCATTACGTAACGGTTGGGGCAGTATGCACCACGCGTTACCTCCGCTTTTGCATTGTGATTGAGATTCACATGTGTGTCGGCCATAGCGGCTATCGTAGCGATCGTAACGGTGCTATAACGGCCTGTTACACACCATTACGTAATGGTTCCGAATTGTTTCTTTCGAAGAAAAAAAAAACAAAAAAAAAAGCTAAAAATGAGGGAAGAGTATAGAGAGAGAAGAGGGAAGATGAAAAGGGAAAATGGAGGAGTAAGAGATAGAAGAGGGAAGATTATGTTATTGATTTGTTAAACCTGTAAGACCTATGCTATTCTATTCGGCTGCTATCACTCAACTTTTTTATTTGTGTGTCTATCTATATATTGTTTGAAAATAATAATAATAAGTGTGGTCATTATCTATTTGACTTGATTAAAATATATATATATATTTAGACTCTTATTTATTCTCATACTTTTGTCATTATTTACCTTATATATAATAGTTAGTGATTGATTTTTTTATAAAATATACATGTCAATTTTTTTTGATTATTTTATTTTATTTTTATTTACAGGTTATCCAAAAATAGAATGAATATTCAAGTGATCCAAAAAACAAATTCTTTATAGCTTATTTTTTAATTTTTATATGATTAAATTAGCATGTATAATTTATTTTTTAAAACTATTCAAGTTAAAATTTGCATATGTTTCCACAAGTATAATAATTAAAAAAATTAATTTTATACATCTAAGTCTAATAATTTTTTTTCTTTGCCATAAGTGTAATATAAATTTATGACATATAAAGTCATTAATTATTAAAATAAAATGTAAAAAACTTAGTTTATAGTGATTTAAAAATATGAAATATATTGGATCATACGTAAAAATTTACAAAAATTGATTTATTTTAAAACCCAATAAATATGATTATGGGGAAAACAAAATCTGCATATTGGTAAGTTTTTTTTAAATTGTGCGAAAAATAAAAAATTCACGATTCTGATTACTGCAACTGTTACGCTACGACTTTTACATCCTGTAGTCGCAACCGCACCACTGTTACCATTACGGCGACTGCAACTGCTTTTTAGAACTTTGCTTGAGGATGACCAACTCCAAATGGTATCTTCATTCAGAAAACAAAAAAAAAAACAAAAAAAAAGGGGGTGTGGTTTTCAAGTTACCCATCCCCACATACTTTGACACTGTTGGATATTTCTTCACTAGAAAAATATTTGTGCCATAACTTTGTTGGGAATTCATGCCAACAGCAATTCTAGAGTTAAAATGCCCACTGGTGCTCCTTTGTTTTAGAATGATAGGAAACCATTGTTTGGAAATTGGACATGCTTTCGGACACATTTATAGTTTTTTTTTTATTTTTTATTTTTTTTAAACTTTTAGAAAGTTGATTTGGGGTTAAAATAAAATATAAGAAAATAAAGAGGGAAAAGTAGGAAAAATTAAAGACATATCCACATATACATCGATGTCTCTCATATCTATGTATGCTAAATTTATATTCATATATACATAGTAAATAAAAGTATATTAAAAAAATATATAACTAATTTTTAATTTTTTTTTTCCGTATTCCCACTGTGTCCATATCCTAGTTGTCACTCTTGTGAAACCCTTGCATATACAGTAGTCATGTGCTGAGATGATTATACATGATCTTACCATGAATTTGGTATCATGTGATGGAGACTCCTCAAAGTGGGAAGTGTTTTACTGTATTTTATGAGAAAACGCTATACTTTAGGAGAACGGTTGTATTTTGAATTGTCAAAATTTTTACACTGTTTAAATTTGAATTTATATTGGTATCTTTGTCTTTTCTTTTTTCTTGGCACTTCATTCTTTATCTTAGGCAACATAATTTTGCCTTTGAAGTTGTAAACTGGCTTAAAGTATTCACAAAGTGTAATAATATATCATTGCACTTTTAAAAATTCAATCCCTTTTAATAAAGGCCAAAAAGTATGTGGCAGATGCATAATAATATCATTTGCTGACGTTTATTTTTGTGCTGCAGAAACTCAGTATCGATTGTATGTCGATTATGGCAAGACCTATCTTCCCCGTCTAATCAACGCAGCTGTGAGCTCGGAATTGTTCTTTGCAATTGCTGATCACAATGTCACAGTTGTAGGAATGGACAAACTGTGAATGCACTACTCACAGCAAATCACCCTCTTGGTTACTACTATATGGCAATTAGACAATATGTTACCAACGGTTATCCCGATGTTTATCCTCCTAATACAGCGATTGTAGAGTACAGAGGCAACTATACTCCCCCATCTTCCCCTGTCTTTCTCTCCAAGCTTCCTTCTTACATAAACATCACTCAAGCAAATGCGTGTTTGGCCCGTCTAAGGAGCTTAGCCGGCAAAGAACACCCTGTATCAGTGCCAATAAACATAACTCACCCTATGTATATAGTTGTTTCCGTGGCAGGGATCCTTTGCAACAAGAGTCAATGCGAAATTGGAATGCAGATGGGTTCGGCCACGAACAACATGACCTTTCTAAACCCAAGTACTGATGTACTGCTCGCCTACTACCGGTATGCTCCATTGTTCTTTTGCCTTGTACTTTCTTTTTTTCTCTCCCATATATATCTATATTTTACTGTTACATTACTACAACAAGCATGGGGCAATGAAAAGGAATCTTAAATTAATTCAACATAATTTGAAAATGCTAATTTTTACGTGAGGTAATATTTTTACTTGTCTCATTTGTGTGGCTTACTTGTGATTTGTGGCTTGACCATCTTTTGGCTGCATGTGTAGTCTTCTTTTATTTTGACACAGCTTTTCTTTCTCTACAGCATTAAATATATATATATATATATATATGTATATATTATTTGTTTATTTAAAGGGACAACTTGAGCTCATGGACAACACAAGCTCAACTTGGGTTTAGATCTTTTAGTCTAACTCTACCAATAGCAACTTCACAGTTCTTCTGTTCTGTCACCACTAATAACTATTTTTTTTTTATGCCTCTATGCAGAAACATATCTGGGGTTTACAGTGCTGATTTTCCCGACTTCCCATTGAACTATTATAACTTTACAGGTGATAATTTGCCGAATAGCACTGCTATACCAACCATAGCAACCATGGTGAAGATGTTGAACTACAATGAAACAGTGCAAGTAGTGTTCCAAGAAAGCAATGTCCTGCGCGGAGCAGAGAACCATCCAATGCACATGCGTGGATACAGCTTTTATGTGGTTGGGTCAGGGCCTGGGAATTACGACAATGTGAGCGACCCGAAAACATTTAACTTGGTTGATCCACCGCAAGTGAATACCTTTTGTAACGCCCTCAAATTAATAACATTAAACCGGCCAATATAGACATACATTGATATATAAAAGTTCCACATTCTTCTATTCATTAGAGTTTCATTACAAAAAGTATTACATGTTAACGACAAAAGCAAATGCCCTAAAGGCTTACAGCTTTCCAAGTTAACACTTGGTACAACAAAAGAGTACTAACTCATTTACACATTAAGTCATTGGCTTGAATATACATGTAATACATCAAAAGAGAAAAGACAACTAAAGTCTGCCCGCCTCTAGCCTCCCAAGCTACGTCCTTGGAGGTGGCATGCTACTTGTACCTAAAAATGATATTCCCATATAGGGTGAACCACAGCCCAGTAGAAATACACTAAACCAAATATGAACAATGACTAAAAGATTAGCAGTTTGATAGATGGCCAACACTGATACTTTCTCTTATCACGCTTTACAGTTTCATGACATACAAGTCCATGTTACAATCCATTTTCCAATTCCTTTCAATTCTCAATTTATAACCCTGGCTCAGAACTTGGCCAAACAACTCATATGAGATAGTAACTCATAAGCATACAAGCTATATCATCACTTCCATAGATATGCATAAGAGCACTATCTCACTTCCAAAGACAAGCATATGAGCTATGTCAACACATCACTAGATAAGCATATGAGCTCTATCTATGGAGTCCATCCCCTATCTTCTCCCAAACAACATCCGGTTTAGAGGTCCATCCCCTATCATCCCCTAAACCGTGGAGTACATCCCCTATCTCCTCCAACACAACACAATGCATATAAACAATAATTATACACATCATCAACCAATACATAACATTTAATGTATTCATTCAACCGTGATACTCAATGACACATTCCGGTGATTAGTTTTAGTTTGCCTAATCATCATGCATTGTCTACAACA
Organism: Camellia sinensis; assembly: GCF_004153795.1. Taxonomy (NCBI): domain Eukaryota; kingdom Viridiplantae; phylum Streptophyta; class Magnoliopsida; order Ericales; family Theaceae; genus Camellia; species Camellia sinensis. The sequence goes on along the minus strand of NW_021025493.1, from coordinate 940,107 downwards.
ATCAAGACTATCCTCTACCGATAGCCCAAAGCAGTTATTTCTATACAGAATATAAATGCAACAAATGGATATAAAATCAACATTTCCAACTAGGTGAATGATATAAAATCCAACTACACCCTTTAATCCCACACATCCCAATCTCAACATTTCCACTTCAATTCGTCATTTCTCACAATTAATTTTACAAATTAATTAACCAATGTAATTAGAGTATTTTTCATAATTAACATTACAACCCTTAGGTTCCATTTTCATTAATGCTTTGACATTAATTCCACTTTTCCATGCCAAACATGCATCTAGGCTTTTCTATAGTTAAAACCCCAATTTTATAAATTTGCACAAAAGTCCCAAACTTTCACAAAATTACCAACCCAACTCCAACATTTCAAACTACTAAAATTTAAAGACAAAACCCATAGTAAGGAGTAGGTTATCCCTACCTCAAATTCGGAGCTCAAGGAAAGAAGGTGACGAAACTCAACGTGCTCCAAAACTCGAAATTTTCGGATCAATGTAAAGCCCTCGACGATCAACCCAACTTTTGTAAAGACCAAAGGTGAGGAATACACCCTAGCTAGATCAATACCTAGAGAGAAGTTGAGGTTCTAGTGAGAGGAGCTCTCAAATGGAGGTTTTGAAAAGTAAGAGAGAGAAAAGGAGTTGAAAAAGTGATCCAAAAGTCGGATCTCGGATCACTCATATATATATATATATATACACATATCAGATAATTTATATATATATACCCCTCTTAAAAGTTTTGTAATTGTTGAAGAGATTATAAATACACTTAAATAAAATAAAAATAACCAAACATCTCATGTGAGTATATCAAAAAGGAATAATTCATTAATATCACATTTGAAAAAAAAAAAAAAAAAAAAAAAAAAAAAAAAAAAAAAAATCAATTTTAATTTTGTCAAAAAGTGAATAGTGACCAGTCAACCAATCAATCAATTTTGTCAAAATAATACAACTAATCAATTTTAAATTTTTCAAAAAGTGAGTAGTGATATTTTCAAAAAATTCCTATTTAAATAATATTTTTAACAAATATATCATACAACCTATATTTTAAACAGATTATATTTTGTGTCAAATAATATAGAGTACGTATAAAAAAAATCCAAAATTTTCAAATAATCTTTTAGACATCATCAAAATTAAACAATATGATTAACAACCAGCAACTGTAACACCCCAAAATTATAATTATAATTATAATTATAGATAACCTCATAACCCATTCCTTAAGACAATATTAGCAAAACATTCTCTTTCATTAATTCTTTTAATGTAGTACAAAGGTGACATCACATGCATTAACACATTCATTGACCCGAAGCTATGAATATATAGCATGTGATGGATATACATAGGACGAACAAGAAAGGAGAAGTTCTTGTCCAAAGGGCTATATATTTCTAAGACGATACTTGGTTATAATAAAAGTGGGTTAAGCCCAATACAAATAAAAAGTCGGGGTTTGTACAAAAGATATTTACAACGCAAATAAATGAGCTTTCAAGTCTAAGATCCTCCCAAGCTAAGTCCTTAGCGGAGGCATACCATCAGTACCTGAAAGTTGGTTTCTACATAGAGTGAGCTAAAACTCAGTAGAGATTATTTTAATACACCTCATAATGCTTAACAGAGTCATATGGTGAATGCACATGAATGTCATTTACCAAAACGTTGTATTTTCCTCTTTCAAAATGATACAATGCCATGTTTATAAATCAATTCATAAACTGATACTTTTAAATCAGAAAACAGGGTAGTTGATACATAATACTGGGAATCTCTAGGTATGTATCTGCCAATAGGCTATACAACCACTATCAAAGCCATTTTACCGGTACTAATCGGAAGGTTCAACACCTAACCGCACGGGTTCCTAGACTTTCACCAAGGACACACAGGCCAACATAGATAATACCACAACCACATTTCCTAACCAGACTCACCAAGGTATTCACCAATTTTTTTCTCAAACGATACATTTTCAATGTATAAATATGAAGCGATATTCAATGCAAAATGTATGAGTAGTTGGTTTCAATTAACCTAATCCTCATGCAATTTCTACAATAATCAAAGCTATCATCCACTAATAGCCTAAAACAAATATCTTTATACAAGAAATAAATTATAACCAACAGAAAGAAATTTCAAAATTTCAATATAAGAATAACTATACATATTTCATTCCACTTTCCAACTCAACAAGAATCCAAACATATCCCCATCATTCATATCCTTATTCAAAAACAATGATTTCTAAGATTTTCTAACAAAATATCTGTTTCCTTTAAAAATTCATTTAGAATAGAGATTTTCAAGATTTCAACTCAATTCATCAATACAATTATTCCCACAGCATTTCTTATGAACTCATTTGAAAATCCCTCTTTTATACTCCTAAAACCAACCCAAATCAAATCCTAAATCAAGTTCACAACTCCCAAAACACTACTCTTTTCAAGAAACACATAATAAGATTAAATACCATACAAGATGCTAAAGAAATCCCTATATCAAGGTATGAAGAGAATATGAATAATTCCAAAAATTTGACAGAGACCAAAGCTTGAACTTCTCCGATTAAAACGTTTACCTCTACGAGCTCTACACTTTATCCCAAAACACCAGGATGGTGAGATTAGCGGATTAGGGTGTATGGGAAGGTTTGTGTGAAATTTTAAAGAGAGAGAGAGAGAGAGAGAGATTTTGGCTAGAGAGCTTTTAGAGATAGAAAAATCAATATGTGAAAAAAAAAAAACCTCTTTTCCCCGTACCTTTATACGCACAGATCGCTCGAGCGAATAAACCAAACTCCTAGAACATCAACCCTATTGAACAAATCGCTCGAGTGAAGAATGCCCCCCTCTTAGAAGTTCAGACTTGAAAACACAAATTCTGGGAGAAAGGAAAGACTGCTCGAGCGAAGAAATGACAGCTGGAGTGAACTCTACAAGACAAAATTCATTTAAAACACTAACTCCCAATCTGTTCAAAACCAAATCTAACAACTCCAAACAGCCAATCCCAATTAACAAGAAGACAAAAATGAGTATAAACAACAACAATAAGTACCTGATCCCGAATCAAAGAATATAAAAGAGTCAAGCCTTAACCCAAGTCACTATAGCAACCATGCGGGTTGAAAAAATTGGACCTACAACCGCCCGCAATGCGGTTTGCAATTTGTGTGGGGGGTCAATCGGGTGTACATGTGGGTGCATTTGGTTGTGCGGATTGACATTTTATTATAATAATAATAATAATAATAATAATAATAATAATAATAATCGAGCTATTCATGAAGCTCAATAATTTGTAGCTCATTCAAACTTGTTCGATTACTAAACAAGTCAAACTTGCGCTTTACTTTCAAGCAATTTTTATTTGTAAATTTACAAATAATTAATACATTGCTTATTGCTTAAAGGAAATTGATAGGATGAACACACTTTTATAAGAGTTAAGAATTGTTCAAGTATTCTTTCTTTCTTTTTTATTTATTTATTTTATTTATTATGTGGAACAACCACAGGTACTTAAATATACATATATATATATATATATAAACAAACATGATTTGGTCTTAAATTTTCATTTCTTTGCATAGCACATTGTTTTTTTAGTGCTTATAGGCACAAAGACTTTATATAAGTGGGAAAAGATAATGAAGTTGAGATAAAAAGGTTAGAGAAAATGAATAACCCATGTAGGAGGTTAGAGAATTTTTATTCATTTAATAATGCGGGCGGATTGAGTGTAACCCGCACGCCCGTAACCCACAATTTTATCTGAAACTCAACCTACATCCAACCCTACCTATCTCTCGATAACACCAATACCTTACAGTTAGGGTGGGATTGGGTGAAACTGGCATGTTGACTTGTAAGATGAAATATCATTTTGCCCCTCACACTTTTAAGCGTTTTTCAATTTGACCTCCACATTTCATATAATATCAATTTGGCTCCTACCATCAGATTCTGTTTACAATTATATAGAATTTACTGACGTGACATCAAATTTCATTTGGAATGAATTTTATTTTACCCTCCAAATTATACCTTAAAAATCTATTAGCCCTCCAAATATTAAAAAAAATAAAAATAATATTTAATTAATAAATTTTTATCTCAAAAATGAAAATATTAAATAAAAAATTGAGCATTAGTCTTGTTGAGTATTCTTTAGACAATAATTGAATTTTAAAATTTTTTTCCCACTCAATTTTGAAATTACTATTAGTCGATCAATTCTATTAAAATTAATTTGGGGAATAAACTAGTTACAATTGCGCATGCGCACACACATAGAGTAGCTAATAAATTTTCAGCTCAATAAGTTTCTCCAGGATCAACTCAAGATAATTTGAGACTTATGAAGCACAAGTACGGGTATGAGTACTGGTACTAGTATAATACGAGCACGTCGATACAATAAAATCCAAAAAAAGTAGGGTACAAATACGGCTTGATACATTTGTAAAAAAAATATTTATTTTTAATTTAGAGTAATATAAAAATTGATTAATAGTTTAATTTGTTGAGATCCAACATACAATTGATATTTATTGCCAACAGTACAGGTATAAGATAAACCAAAATTAAATGTCATTATATTAATAACTTAGAAACCATAACTTAATTTTAAAATCATACTAAGCATAAAACTTAAATGAAAAAAAAAAAAGGAGTCGAGTAAAAAGAATTTCATCTCTGAAGTAGAAGAAAATATTATTTCGATTAAAGTACCACAAAGTACATATGCAAAAATATCATACGTTGATAAGTACCCAATACAAGTACGATATGATCGAAGTATCCATACTTTATAGTTTCCAGATAATTCTAAATGAGGATTTATATATATATATATATATATTTTGCAAAGTATATATTAATTTAATATTAAATTTTCATTATTGAGATAAAAAATCATTTATTAAATATTTATATTTAATTTTTTATATTTGGGAGGCTAATTGATTTCTAAGATATAATTTGGGGGTAAATAAAATTTGGTGCTATGTTAGCAAGTTCTGTTTGATTGTAAATGGAATGTGACGGCAACAGCCAAATTGATCAAAATTTTGAAAGTTTGGGGGGCAAATTCATATTATACAAAGTCTAAGGATCAAATTGAAAAATGCATGAAAGTTTGGCGGACAAAATAATATTTCTCAACTTTTAATGTTGTCCAAGCAAATCTTTGGTAATTAGTTCATAAACTGACTCTAGCAAATTTATCTATCTATTTATTTATTTTAATATGTAAAGTGAAGACACTCGCAAGTTTGTGTCTCATATTTTGGATTTTCCCAAAATATCTCTATAGTTGATTTCTTTATAATTATTCTTATAGTATTATGTTTTTTTCAATTACACACGCTGCAATCCGTTAATTTATTTATATTAATAAATTTTCTATAAGTAAAAAGGGCTGTAGCTAATCATTTGTTTGGAGCATATCACCACACTCACTAAGTTGCCTACACAACATTCCCACCAGAGGAGAGTTGAGATATTTGAGGCTAACGAAAGAATCCGGTACCTCCCAGAAGGTTTGAGAAAATGCAAGAATATAATACATCACTTTAGAACTTATATTAAACACTTTAGAATAGATTATAGATAGTTCTAATAAGAAGGTGGTGGAAGGTTCCAAGAGAATTTCATACACTACATTAATTGTACATTCTAGAATAATTTTAGAAGGCTAGCCTCCTATATAAAGGGAATGCCTCATTTAGCCAAATAAACCAAAGAAAGTATAGAGGAGTATCAATGTTTAAACCAAGTGAATCCAAGAGCTTCTCTCTCGAAAATGTTTCTCTCTGTAGAAATTTCTTGTGTGTGCAAAGTTTTCCTGACTCTTTTCTAAGCAGGCTGACTAAGGTGCAAATTAAGCAAGTTGACAAACATCTAAGGTTGCACAATTTATGCTAGTAAGTGATCATATGATTAGATATATTTAAAATCTTTATGGCATTTAAGTTTGTAGCCTCGTATATATGTTTGAAATCTTTATGGCAAAATGTTCGCACAACCCTTGATCTCAACGCCTAACTAGAGGCTAAATTTTTCGACACGGACTATTGTGGAGGGAAGAGCGGAGCAGTTTGTGCAAGACATATATAATAGGCTCTTAGGGTTCTAGAGAGAAAAAAAAATAAAAAAATCTCACCTCTCGGTTTTTGGTCTTA
>NW_021025493.1:921177-933216 GCF_004153795.1 Camellia sinensis | reverse complement strand
AGACATATATAATAGGCTCTTAGGGTTTTAGAGAAGAAGGGAAAAAAAAATAAAAAAAAATCTCACCTCCCAGGTTTTGGTCTTTAGTTGCAAACAAAAAGATATGGTTCTTGGACCATGGAGAATTTCATTTATCATTTTTGTGAAGGTAATGTTTCGATAATGGCACTGCATAGAATATTTTGAAGTTAGGAAAAAATGAGACCGAGGAAATATTTGCCAAACAAATTAGGTTTTCTCAATATCATGCCAAAAAAATATTCATTATAAATCTAGACACTTTTTTTGAATTTCCAAAAACTAAATAGCCTCCATTAAGGTGCATCAACTAAACCGGCAATAGATCACTACTATGTTTTACTTTGCATACATCCTGCAAGTCAGATTGTTGTGATATCTTGTAATTGTTGTAAGGTGATAATTACAAAGAATATAATGGTTCTCCATTTTAAGTCAATAATCTAGAAAGGAAGACAATCAAATATCCACATGAAAACCAAGTGAGCAAAATTATTTGAATTTATCTACTCAAATTATGTCCCAATATTTTTAATCTATCTGATGTCTAAATTATTTTAAATTTGCTAGTGGATAAGAGCCCTCAGTAGGATTCAAGTTTACACTTAAATAATTTGAACAATTAATCATGCAAATGCTTCAGTTATAAGATTTCCTGTTATGCTATTTCTGACTTTCTATTTTAAAAAAGTAGATTGTTGAAACTAAAATAATATTGAATGCACTCTGTTTAATTCCCAGTCAAATTTTGTACCAAAATGAATCAGAAATTCTAGTAGTTTTTTGACCTGTCATTCTTGTGCTTATCTCTCCAAATCAAATTTATCTATGCTAATATTTTTGTTTATCCATCTTAATATTTTTTGTTCTTATCTGTCCAAATTTTTTGCTTATTCAAATTGGTCATTGTGATCACTATTTGTGTTAAATTTCTGATACCAATGTAATGGTCACATGGTTATTCAACAGTTGATTTATTTTGATTCATTTTCATCACATTGGCAAAAAATTAGGTGTTATAGCCCAATCAATAAAAATAACAGAGGGTTTGGAAACTTGTAATCAAAACAATAACTCACAAACCCACAATTTTTCTCTTCAAAATCCAGAAATCAAACGGACTGATGTGACGATCACTTGGTACCAGCTGGAAACTGGCATTTTTTCAAAAATAAATGCTCAAAAACTTGCATTGGTAATTTTAGATGGATAGATCTAAAAAAAAAAAATACATGCAATAAAAAAAATTCATCCAAAACAAACTACTGAATATAAAGTTATGATATGTTCAAGTTTTAACGCCATAAATAATTGAACAAATAGCTATTTGAAAGTGCATTCCCTTATGGCCTAAAAAGATTAGGACCAGGACCTACAGTTAAATAAATTTTTTTAAAAAAAATTATGTCTTGAGCTCTTTTTTTTTAACAATAATTTATATGAATCACGTTATGACACATTTGTTAAAACACCTATAAGTATGTTAAAACTTGGATTCCAATATAATTTTTCTTTAAATTCAATTTTCTATTATTACTTGGTTTCAAAAAATACTTTTAATTTTTGTTCAAAATCGAGGATAACATGAGTTTTACGCTTCTTGTTATCTACATCAAACATACCATTCACTTCATTATTACAACATCAAAAGCAATTTTGTGCTGTAGTTACAAAAGTATAGATATGAGAGAGAATTTGTTCACACAATATAAATAACGGTAGCACTACACGTACTAATTGGTATGCCAATTAGTGTAACATATGTCATGATATTGTTATTTCAACACTGACCCCATCTATTATACAAATTACAAAGACCTAAAACGTCTAAAATTATCTCACGTCATTTGTTAATACACTAATTAATATACCAATTGATGTATATATCATTATTCATTATTCCAGTTTATACTTTTGGTGAGACCATCACATTGATTCGATCAATGAAATATTGTGTACTATAGGACCAGGACCTACAGTTAAATAAATTTTTTTAAAAAAATTTATGTCTTGAGCTCTTTTTTTTTTACAATAATTTATATGAATCACGTTATGACACATTTGTTAAAACACCTATAAGTATGTTAAAACTTACTTGGATTCCAATATAATTTTTCTTTAAATTCAATTTTCTATTATTACTTGGTTTCAAAAAATACTTTTAATTTTTGTTCAAAATCGAGGATAACATGAGTTTTACGCTTCTTGTTATCTACATCAAACTCACCATTCACTTCTTCATTATTACAACATCAAAAGCAATTTTGTGCTGTAGTTACAAAAGTATAGATATGAGAGAGAATTTGTTCACACAATATAAATAACGGTGGCACTACACGTACTAATTGGTATGCCAATTAGTATAACATATGTCATGATATTGTTACTTCAACACTGACCCCATCTATTATACAAATTACAAAGACCTAAAACGTCTAAAATTATTTCACGTCATCTGTTAACACACTAATTAATATACCAATTGATGTATATATCATTATTCATTATTCCAGTTTATACTTTTGGTGAGACCATCACATTGATTCGATCAATGAAATATTGTGTACTATTCACATATATGTAAATAAATTTGCACTCCATCCATCTAGACTCCAAATATGAGATTTAAACCTTTACACCAACTAAGCAGTGATGCCAATATACAGAAAATTTTACATTTGCACAAGAATAATATTTGAGAGCTCGAAAATCCCTCCCCATAATCCTCCTAATTCTCAAAACGATGTCATTTTGGGAATTATTATTATTATTTTTTCTTCTTCTTTCATTTTCGAGTTGAAACGCAGAAGGGAAGAGAGAAAGAGAGAGAGAGAGAGAGAAGAGAGAGGAGGAGCACCACCGCCGTCGCCTCGCCACCGCTGAGGATCGTCGCTGCTCGTCGCTGCTCGTCGGCGGCCGTCGCTGCTCGTCGCCTCGTCGCCCGCCGTCGCTGCTCGTCGGCTCTGCCTCGCCTCCGCCCCCCGCCTCTGCCTCCAGCCCCATTTGTTGGGTCCCCTCCAGTCTCTCCTCCTCCTCCCCCTCCAGTCCCTCCTCCTCTCTGCCTCCGCCGTCTGCCTCTGCTTCTTCTTCTTCCCTTCTTTCTTTCTTCCTTTCGTCTGCTTCTTCTTCTCTGATTGAACCAAAAAAACAATTAAATTCAAAAACGACGAAACGACGTCATTTTTAGTTCGGGGGATTAGGGGGGGCTCCCTTTCGAGCGACGTAGCACGACTGTTTACACAAAACCGCTCATATACAGAAAATTTTACCTTTACACCAAACTGCTCAGATCATTAATTTTAGATAATGCTCAGATCATTAATTTTAGATAAGACGTTAGAAAGAGAAATAAAAAATAAAAACTATTTCGTTCATATTTATCTCACCTTTTCTTTTTGTCTAAATTCTTACCCAATCCAAAACTATTATTCAAACACAACCTTAGTTTTTTGCACAAACTAAATCTGTGTTTTATGGACTTTGAACTTTTTTCCCACAATAACCAGTAAATGTGTTTTTTTTTTTATACATTTCAGTCACAAATATTATGAAAAATTGCAGTGAAAATAACAACCCTTAATATTGAGCTAAGGCACCTTATCCCTTCGGTCTGGTGAAAGCACGAATGACATTATTATAATCATCAGCTGAGTGTTCGATAGAGGGCCTGCACTAGCAACATTGCTCAACCCTAGAGCCAGTCATACACTTGGGTCACTATTCCTTTGTTCACAACATTCTGAGTCTCTTATGGTGCCTTGAAAGAATTCAGAATGCTTTGGAGTGACTTCTGAGAGTTGCATAGCCTCCAATAGAAGAAGAACAAGCTGAGCTCCCCAAGAACACTAATGTAAAAACTAGGCAATGTTTTTATCCAAATACATCTCAGCACAGCGTCATAGCTAATATTCACTCCATGCACGAGCTCATCAGCTCCCTAGACTATAAAAATTGCTTTAAATCTTCTGCACATTCGGCCTTGTAGTACCCTGGTTCAGGTTTAGGAATTACAACAATCTTTATGATTCTTGAAGAAACACACCATGGCTATTCAAACATTTCTTTAGCTTAGTGAGCATCTTTGTTGGTTTTTGTGCCCCAGCTAGAGTAGACAAACGAGCACCTGTGTCACCAAGAACATGGGAGAAGTGTAGAAGTTCCGCTAAGATGCAATGGATTGATAACCAAGTCATGCATCGTTGGTGATTTCATTCAACCCCAACTTCACCAAAGGACTCCAACTCTCGAGTGTGCAATATTCGATTGTTGCCAAGTTAGTCAAAAACTTCTCAGTATCAGTTACTGACTCTATCCTATACTCTGGTTTTACCAATCACTGCAAGTCCACAACACTCCTGATCTGTTGATGACGGCGTTCTGTAATCATTCTTGGCTGTCCCCAAACCCTCCATTGCCTATGCGGAAGGTAGCAACTGTGTTATTAGCTCTTCATTATCATCATATAGAATGATTACCTTTCTGCCATCCTATTTTTTCAGCTGAGAAATACCAGAGTGTTCTTTGATAGGATGGTCCAATGCTCTTTGTTCTTTATCTCTTGCTAGTAGCTGGGCAAGAATCAGTAAAGGAACCTGAGCTAAATGAATATCACCAGAAAAGCACTATCAGATGATTAGTTTAAAGATTTGTCTTCTTGCTCAAATCTCACCTTGCCAATGCTTTCCCCTAGGCTAACCAAAGTGCTGTGGGATCCGATAGTGGGGAGTTTAGGAAAAAGTTGATGACAAGGAAAATACAGTACTTATCCAAGGGAAGGAATATGGCTCCTATAAAAAAAATAAGTTGTCTAGCTTCCTCACTTATTTATGTCGAACTTTATTCTCCTTATCTTGGGAGAAAGAAGACTAGAAAAGTTGACAAAAGACCTCTCGTTAAGTGGTATGAAGGATGAGGATTAGCCATTAAAGACCCGAAGTTGAATAAAAAAGCCTTGCATGGTAAATGGTTGCGGAGATACTCCTCTGAGGTCAATAATATCTAGAAGAAAGTGGTTGTTTAGAAATTTGGGGCATCTAGGGTCCTTGAGATATGGGGGTGTGGATAAGAATTATGAAGGTATGAAATGACTTTCAGAAGTTTACCTCTATCAGAGTGAGATTTTGTCATCATGATTGTAATGAAGAACATGGAAGGAAGTAAAAATGGCAAATATGAAATTTCACATAAAGCATGTTTAAGGGATCATGAAGCAAGTTTTTGAATAATTTTTGGAGTTTTATTTGTGTTTATTTTAACTTGATATGTTGTCGATCAGTTTTTTAGTATATTAAGTTTTAGCCGGAGTATTGTGTGTTGGTATGCTGCTCTTCTGGCCTCTTAGCAGAGGAGTTAGTTTGTTATAATTGGACTGCTGGGTGAGGTAGTCTTGGACTGCTGGTTTGAATCTTGGACTGCTGGGCATGTTTTGGTCTGCAGGTTGTAGAATCGATGGCAAAGTGGGAAACACAGTCCAAGATTCAAACCCAAGGATGATGGAAGTTTGATTTATCAGGAAGGTTTCTGCTGGGTTGAATTGTAAGTGTCCAAGAGTCTTCTACTGCTGGTTGCTCTGGTTGTCTCCTCTGCTGCGGCTATGAGGTTGGTTGATCAGAGAGGCTGGTGTATAGGATTAGATTGTTTGCTTGATTTGTTCTAGGTGTGGCCAATGCTTTTCTGGGTGAGGTAGTCTTTGTTGTTTGTGGTTGGTTCCTCACCAACTCTCCTTGCTTTTTTGATGTATTTGTTTTTTTCTATTTCATCAATAAAATCCTTTTTCTTTGCTGCTCAAAAAAAAAAAGTTTTAGCCGTTCGGGGTATTTTAGTAATTTTAATAATTGTTAAATATGAGCAGCTTTTTTTATCCCATACCATACCAACTGATACCAGTCGATATGTACTGCTTTGGCAAAATAGTACAAAGGCAGGTCAACACCATTACTGCTATTATCAGTGGATTCCAACAAATTTCGCACATACCAGGTAATGTCAGCTGGTATTTACCGTATCGCAATCCATTTGGTACTAACTAGTCATGTGCTTTTAATAAAACTTCAAGCCCTTCTCTTTTCACGTGTTTATATTCGTTACCCTAAGTTAAGGCAGCTTCTAAATGCATCCCAAAAAGTTCTTTGGACACCTAATATTTTTTCAATTTTTTTAATACCATTATACCCTTGAGTGGAATTACATAAGAACACTAAAATTCATGTCTCCCTACACCCACCTTCAGCCACCAAATTCTCCACCTCCATCCAACACCAACACTGCCTCCTACCATAACTCTAGTCCTTACCTCTCCCTTTCCTGCCACTCATAGTCCTTCCCCCTCCGTCCCTCCCCTGTCACACCCCAGGCCCACCCATTCCCATTCAAAATGCAAATTCCAAATTGATCAAGAAAATGAATACATAGATACCCAAATGTATATATGTATACATAGATGTATGATATGCATATGATTTTGTGTAAGTTACACGGCCATTTTATTTAAAAAATTACTTTCCTTTGCTTTGATTTGTACGATTGTTTTAGGTTAGGATTGTGTTGCTATAGAGGTCATCGATGTGTGTGTGTGTGTGTGTGTGTGTGTGTGTGTGTGTGTGAGACAGAGAGAGAGGAGGGGGGTAAGAAAAGGGAAAGGGGTGACAAAGGATTAAGGGAAGGGGATGGGGGTCGCGAAAGTGGGGCGAGGGAGAAAGGGAGGGGCTTGAGCATGGTTATCAGAATCCCGATCCAGATCGTAGAATCTTAAGATCCCAAGACTCTAGTTGGGCTAAACAATCCGGATCGCACTAGGATCGTAAATTTAGTAGGATCTTAAAGTGATTACGATCCTAGTAATAAAATTATCTAGAATTGTACTACAATCCGAACAAATTTTTTTTTGTTTTTATTTATTTCTTATATATATATATATATATATGTGCATATATATATATATATATAAAAGTTGATTATAAACAATTTTTTCAAATTTCTCTTTTAATTGATGTTAACATAAAATATGCATTATATCAAATTAATCATTAATCATTTTTCTTTAGTGATTTTACAATTATTTAACATACATTATCATTATAGATAATTTATCATTTTATTTTACATTAAAAATAGATTCTTACGATCCTTGATCCGATTCTATGATCCATGATCCGATCCTACGATCCAATCCACAAGTCCCTCCCAACGATTCTACCTAGGACCATTTTAACAATTTTGGTTAAAAGTAAAGAAATAAAATAAATAATGCTAAGTATTGCTTCAACGATTCATCAAATTCATTTTGCACTTAAGAGACTCAGAAATTTTGTACGAGTTTTCTGGCAATATGCACCTATCAAATGTGGTGCAATATTTTGTAGTGATCCTTCAGCAATTTCATTTTCCACATAAGTTAATATTGACTAGGGCTTGAATGAATTGTGGAAAGTTATTCCCCAAACATCAATAGAAATATTTCATAAGGAAGATATATCTTGTTTTTCTTGTTTACGTTTTCGCAACTAATTAGATCCTTTCTTTCTGGTCTAGCTTCTAATACCATTTTGTTTTAGAACAAAAAAGAAAAAAAAAAAAACCCTAATGTTAAGTTTCTACATCTACCTATTAAAAATTCACCTAAGAAGCATAGACACTTTTAAGAAGGTGGCTTGTTTTGTCTGATCCACAAAGCTACCTTGGAAGGAGCCTTGGTGCACCACAAAGCTTTCTAAGGAAAGACACCTTCCCTTTTCCCATTCATACCTTGATAAAACGATGTCAATGAGAAGACCCCATTCGAAGAGCCATTCCAGACCAAGGAATCCGCCACCTTAGTTTTGAATGGGGTGGCTCGAGAGCAATCCAAAGAATGGCTCAACCGATTTGACTTCCCCATCTTGGAGGGATCTTCTGAACGCCAACCTCGTATGAAGCATGGGTACTTTGACAAACAGGTTGTATCCGTACTGGGTACTTATTGGGTACTGGTACTTCGTGCGGTGGTTCTGTATATACACCGAGTACACGAAATACGTATCTAAATTTTTTCTTATTAATTTTTGACATACGTACCTAGATCTACTCAAGTTGTACCCTAGCTCAATTGAAACATTATTTTCTTCTAATATAGAGGTTAATTAATTTTGGTGGACTTATTTTTTTATTTTTATGCTTTGCATAATTTTAAAAGTAAGCTATGTGTTATAAGTTATTTTAATATGATGATATTTGATTTTGGTTTATACCTTTCCTTTTGGCATTAAATGTGAATTATAGGTTTGATCTTAAGAAAGTAAACCATTAAACTAAATTTGGGATTACTCCATATAAAAAATAAATATCTTTCTCACAAACATACCCAATATAAGGAACTTTTTTGTTAGATTTTACCGCATTGACGTAGTCTCGTACATGTACTTTATAGCTTATGAAGCATGGGTACTTTGAACTGTGAATTTTTTAATTCTTCGCACAACTTTAGGAAAACATACTGATACACATGTTTTTATTTCAAAATCACATTCAGTGAGGTTCAAAATGCATTTTAGTATTTTCGTTTAGTTTCAAAAACATGATTCAATATATACATATACCACATTTTATATTTGTTATAATTTGCTATGGAGAATTTTCCTATTGTTGGATTTATTTAATTTTCTTTGCTTTACTAATTATACTTACGGATAACTTCCAGTTTGTTAAGAAAAAGCATTTAGCATTTAGTATAATAATCTCATAAACATAAGTTCAAAATACAAATAATAATATAAAAATACATAACATAAATTTTATTCAATAAATTTAACATAAGAGAAATAGATATAAGTTAATATTCAAATATAATTAAGAGAAAAAGTAATGAAATCTTATAGAACTAGAAGATTGGACATTCAAAACATATATAGATAAGATTTTTACTTAAGTTCTATGCAACTAGAAGATAAAAAGAGAAAATTGTATTAATATTACATGCAAAATTTATTAAAACAAAAATTAAAATATAGAAGCGCAGTGCCTTTATCTAACGGTTGTAGCCGTTATGGTTGTAAATTTCTATCACACCGCTATAGTGGTTGTAACAAGTGACAGCCACTACCACAACCGTTACGTAACGACATTACATAACGGTTCCGATTGCTTTTTAAAACTTTGGATGCACTCAAGTTAGCCCAGGATATCCTACGTATAAATAAAAATTTTAAAAAAATATTGGTTTTTATTATTTTTTTGATTTCAAAATTAAGCTATGATTGGTAAGTTATTTAATTTAATATAATGGTATTTAATATTTGTTTATACCTTTATTTCTTTATTTTTCTAGCACCTACTTTTTTGTAAAAAGATTTTTTACCATATCAACGTATCTCCCACCACCTCTAGCCACTACCCAAGCTAACTAATAGTTTAGAGTAACAAAACAAGAAAGCAACAAAAACACATACAACAAAACAAGGCACACATGATTTAATACACAAATGCAAACATATATATTGAAAATCAATCATTCCCAACAATCCACTTCAATTAGCATTACTCAACCAAACAACGTACCATTGATAAGTATTACAATAGTAGGAAAAATGAATAAGTGAATAAATCCACTATGATTTTTGAAAAATCAAAGATTTATTATTACGCCTACTTAAGTTATGGATGGCTGACCTTTACAGGTGAAAAGCTATAGGTTAGTCTCTACAAATTATCTCCATCAAATTCTTCATAGTACTAGTCATGTTGAGACAGATAGTACATTCACAATTACAATATCTCCAAAAGTAAATAAACTAGCTGTAAAATAAAAGCAAATAAAAAATAATACTCACTGAAATTCCTCTGTACAATTGTAGAAATAGTACAATAGCACACCACCCCAAAAAAGATAATAGGCACTGCTTCAGGAAGTATTCTTTGAAAAGCGTCCTCGATGTCAATGAACCTAGCATCGGGATACTGCAACAGAAAATAATAACACAAATAACATAACATATTTATAAGAAACAACTACTTATTTAGAAAGTTTAATATTGGTTAACATACATTTTTTACACAATCAAAATACATGTTCCTCATATAGGAAATGACACCTTTACGTGACTCATAGATACTTGTAGATCGATAGAAAGTTCTCACAACCTCGAGAAATGACGCATTCCCAATTTTGGCCTGTTTTGTGTTCCAATCAAAGTAAGGGCACCCCACATCAAATACGACTGACCCACATTCCGATTGATTCTTTCTCCGTATCGTGTCAATTTTAATGCAAAACATGTATCGCATGTTTCCGTCCCAAAATATGGGAATGCAATACATGTAATACGCAAAATGCTTGCAATTTGCATCACATAAAAACAATAATACGTGTATATAAATACTTTATTTTTGGGGATTACAGACAACATTTGCATACCTTTTATCTGCAGGAAAATATTTTGATTAAACCTCTAGTGGCATCAGATCCCTCAATTGAAGAAATAAGTTCATAGCAACTGAGCGTCTAGCTTTAGGACACCTCTTCGCAGCTGATTTTACAAGATCCACAAATGCAAGAATATATTTTTCAATACCTACCGTCACATCAGCATGTTCTTGGAAATTGAATAAAGTAACACGATTTTCATTATCAATTGAAACTTCATGGAGTAAATTTCATTGGTACTTCTCATCTTTATGCAACATGCATAAAGTTCCAATAATATCACTACCTAAAACAAAATTCAAAACAACAATTGGAATATGAACACTAAAAGCAATTTATAGAATAGGTGAAATAAAAATATCTTATATCGCAGTCACACAAGCAACAATAAATCAACCGGCTGGGAACATGGCAAAGAGAGGGTGCCAACATGGCGCTTATTGCCCAAGTCAGTGTTATTTAGGGAACGAGGAGCCTGTTTGGTAGAGCTGTGGGAAAGTGCTTATAGCTTATGCCTAAACAGCTTATAGCTTATAACTTTCAGATTAAGCTGATTTCCAACTTATTCTTAAAGCATCTCCTGCCCCACTCAAAAAATAAGCTGATGCATAAAGATGAGAAGTACCATGGAAATTTACTCCATGGAGTTTCAATTGATAATGAAAATCATGTTACTTTATTCAATTTCCAAGAACATGCTGATGTGACGATAGCGATTGAAAAAGATATTCTTGCACTCATGGATCTTGTAAAATTAGCTGCAAAGACCTGTCCTAAAGCTAGACACTCAATTGCCATTAACTTATTTCTTCAATCGAGCAATCTAATGCCACTAGAGGTTGAATCAAGATATTTGCCCGCAGATAATTTGGAGTCTCTAAGGTATGCAAATGTTCTCTGTAATCCCCCTTAAAAAAGCATTTACATACACGTATTATTGTTTTTATGTGATGCAAATTGCAAGCATTTTGCGTATTACATGTGTTGCAATCCCATATTTTGGGACGGAAACATGCGATACATGTTTTGCATTAAAGTTGACACGATACGGAGAAAGAATCAATCAGAATGTGAGTCAGTCGTATTTGATGTGGGGTGCCCTTACTTTGATTGGAACACAAAATTGGGAATGCGTCATTTCTCGAGGTTGTGAGAACTTTCTATCGATCTACAAGTATCTATGAGTCACGTAAAGGTGTCGTTTCCTATATGAGGAACATGTATTATGATTGTGTAAAAAATGTATGTTAACCAATATTAAACTTTCTTTATGCAGTTATTTATAAGTAGTTGTTTCTTATAAATATGTTATGTTATTTGTGTTATTATTTTCTGTTGCAGTATCCCTATGCTAGGTTCATTGACATCGAGGACGCCTTTCAAAGAATACTTCCTGAAGCAGTGCCTATTATCTTTCTTTAGGTGGTGTACTATTTCCACAATTATACTGAGGAATTTCAGTGAGTCATTATTTTTTCTTATCTCTTATTTTACAGCTAGTTTATTTACTTTCGGAGATATTGTAATCGTGAAGGTACTATCTCTCTCTCAGCATGACTAGTACTTTGAAGAATTTGATGGAGATAATTTGTAGAGACTAACCTATAGCTTTTCACCTGTAAAGG
>NW_021025493.1:895814-920605 GCF_004153795.1 Camellia sinensis | reverse complement strand
TGATTCACTTTATGTAAGTGAAACAATTCATTTTTTTCTTTCTTTTTCCGATGTGTGATTGTAAAATAAAAGGTAAATGAAAGTTAGTCAACAAGAATTAGAGAGGCATAATTTAGGTTGGTGAATTTATCATAAAAACTCATATGCATATTAAAAAAAAAAAAATTCAAATTCATTCTAAAGTTACGTTCATGTGATTTCAATGTGTTTATCTTTAATAAAAATATATGATCTATTTATAAAATTATATATATTATTTATTTTTAAAAATTAAATATAATAAAATTACGTGATTATAAATAATAGTCTCGCTCAAAGTAAATTGAATTTTAATTTGTTCAGAATGTTATTAATAAAAACTAAAAGTAAATCAAAGTCAATCAACTGACCTCTTCTCCTCTTCGACATGTGCCTTGTTACATTGTCATCCATGTGGTCATAATCGTTGAATTAACTTGCATCATTGTATTTAGAGCAAAATATTGTTTTAAAAATATAATTAATTGTAGTCATGCAAGTAAGATGGACCCAATTGGGAGAGATGGGTGACGGCCTCCAAATTTCGAAACCTTTTTGTTATAATAATAATAACATTAATTATTAAAAAAAGAATTGAAATTATATAAATTGGCCTTTTTTCCCAAATTAAACAATTCGTTTTTTCCTTATTTTCTCGACGTGGGATTATTAAATAAAAGTGTGGGGACATATTTTGTGAATGACAGCACATGGCCAAGGTGACGCCGAAATGTCAGCCGAGGTGCCACGTGGCCTGGTCCTGATGCCAAGGTGATCTCAGCTAGGCCGAGGTTATTTGCGGAGATACCAGAATCTGAGATGAGCAGATAAGGGACAAGAGTCCTAGAATAAGGGATGATCTCAGTTTGGATAAAGATAAAGCTCATAGGGGGTTTATCCCTATCTAGCTGAGAGTTCAGGATGAGCATTGAGCCTGAGTCCACTAAAGTGAGACTTCTACAGGGATCAGGTCAATGCTGGCTATAAAAGCAAGACACCCTCGTGGGTTTGAGGTAAGTGTGATAGGCTGGGAACAATAAGTTCTTTCTTATGAGTTAAGCACAATTTTCTATCTTTGAGAGATATTTGATAATTGACTTGAGCGTCGAAGTGCCCCCGAGTAGACGAACCACTGCCGGATTTCTATATTTCTGTGACAAGTTGTTCGGGCTCAATCTATTCTGCCAATGCTCTCTAGCTGAGTTCCCCCTTTTGGTTGTGTGGTAAAAAATCAACACCCACAACTTGGCGCCGTAACGTAAGAATAATAGATGGCAAACAATGGGCAGAAAGAATAGATTGTGGACGACGTCTCATATAGGAGTGGTAAGAATCCCGATCCTAACATCGAGGAAGACAATTGTGACGAAGGAACACAGGATCCGAATCTTGTGCAGAAGGACATCGGCAATATAGATAACGCCCCGAAGAAAGCATGCCGATACGAGTATTACAACGAGAGCGGTGTCCAGGTATGGAAAGATAGATGCTTAAGGAGAGACGACGAGATGAAGGGAATGGCCAACAAGTTGGCAGACTTACAATCGGTTGTCAACTTTATGATGTAGAACAACGTCATGCAACCACCGTTCCCGTTGAAGGACACGCCGATTCTAGCGGCCAAGAACGACGCCCAGAAAGGGGGGCAGAAAGCAATTACAACAGTCCCTCAGCATGACAAGGTGAGGGAACACTCACATCAGCCTTCATAGGATGCTGGGTAAGCAGAGTCAATGAGAAGAGAGTCTCAGAGGACGCCTCGTACCAAGGGAACTTATGTCATGGAACATCGGCATGTTCAAGGAAAAGAACTTTGTTTTGACACGACGAATGAAGAGAAGTCTAAGAGAACACATAATGACACCGGGAGCAGCACACCAAAAATGCTGAAATCCGTTGACAGCCGAGCTCCTAGTCGGACTAAGGAGGATTTGAGGGAATACCTCCAGAGGAAGCGGTAGAATGCCGAGGTAACATCTCCGATCAAGCCTAGAACGTCGTTCTCAGTAGAATTGGATAAGTTTGAAGCCCCGAAAAGGTTTCACATGCCTAGATTCCAAATATACGACAGCAAGTCCGATCCTAATTTTCACGTCGGCTTATATTTGAACTCAATGGCGCTATATACTGGGAACGAGCCGTTGCTCTGCAAGGTGTTCCCCTCATCCTTTGGGGAAATCGCATCAGATTGGTTTCACAAGTTGCTGAAAGGAACTGTGAAAAGCTGGAAAGGCCTAGCCGAGATGTTTGTGGCTAGGTTTGTTACAAACAAACTGCAGTCATTGAGGGTAGACTCCCTGATGGCTCTGAGAATTGGCAAGGATGAAAGCCTTAGGGCTTATGCCAAAAGATACTATGAGGTGTTTAACCGAATACCAAGGTGCAACCAAGAGTTGGCGGTCATATCTTTTATGAACGGTTTGAACGATGACTGCCTGCTTTGAAAGTCATTGGCAAAGACATTGCCAAAAAGTATGGAGGAACTTATGGCCAGAATCGAGAAATATGCGAGAGCAGAGGAAGACACGCCAAGAACAAATGCGTCAAAGAAAGAGAAGATGAACGGTTCGCCGAAGCGAGGTTGAGGTAATACAAATTTTAATAGACAATAAACAGGACTAAGGGCTGCACAGGCAGTCACCACAGTGTTCTGGATCCCAGTTTACAAAGTCCTGGAAAGGATCAGGAATCAGCCTTACTATAGAGCACCAGAGAAGATCCCTAGTGAATTTATGGGAAGAAGCCTAGGGAAGCACTGTGCCTACCACAATAAGAATGGGCACCTGACTCAGGGGTGTAGAGCCCTAAAGAGACATCTGGAAGATCTGGTAAGACAAGGTCACTCAAGGGACCTGGTAGATGAGGCCAGAATAAGGGAAGAGCAAGCAAGGCTGTCCCAGGCACCGGCATCACCGCCCCCACCTGCACCGTAATCGCAAGTAGACAGACCTTAAGTGATCAATGCGATTCACTCGAAGGTCAATGAGAACGAGGTACATGGAGAGACTTAGAGGGTAAAACACTTACAGCATGTTTATTAGGTCCAGCAAAAGAAGCCTAGGACAGACGAGTACCAGGGACCGATGGTGTCCTTTACTGAAGCTGACCTAGACATGGTACATTATCCACATAATGATGCTCTGATGATATCCCTTAAGATTAGAGAGTGCCAGGTAAGGCGTATTCTGGTTGACCAAGGTAGCTCTTGTGACATTATGTATGTTAGATGTTATATGGAGCTCGGCCTTCACCAAGATGATCTGGAGCAGTCCAACAGTCCAATGGTCGGGTTCAATGGAACGCCGACATGGCCCTTGGGAGCAATAAGTTTGGAGGTGCAGGCAGGCACCAAGAAGGTAAGCACAGAGTTCACAGTAATTGACACCCCCTCCCCTTACAATGTTATCTTGGGAAGGCCATGGTTACACGCAATGTGGGTGGTTCCCTCAACACTGCACCAGCTATTGCGGTTCCCAACGGAGCATGGAATTGAGGAGGTCAGAAGGGATTAGGTACAGGCAAAGAATTACTCCATGGTAGCAATGAAATCCACCTGCAATGTGTGAGAGACAGAGACAGTAGAGATTGAGGACGAGGACGAGGACATGGAAGTCTTGGATGACGTCGGCAAAGAGCTAGCTGACAAAAGCGAGGAAGCCTTGAAGAAAATTCTGGTCCAGAGAAGGGATGAAGAGCATTTCTTTCTCCTCGGCTCAGGCTTGGCCAGGAAAGAGGAAAGGGAGCTAAAAGCATTCTTGTGAGCAAATATAAAGGTGTTTGCCTGGACGCCATACGAGATGCCTGGCATTGACCTCGAGGTTACAGCTTACAGGGGATACCACCAGATAGAAATATATCCTTCTAATAAGGAGAAGACTGCATTTATCACCCCAAAAGGGTTGTACTGCCATAGAGTGATACATTTCGGGTTGAAAAATACAGGAGGCAACCTACCAGAGGTTAGTGACCAAAATGTTTAGACATTTGATTAGAAAGACAGTAGAAGTGTACATTGATGACATGGTCGTGAAGACCAAAGAACATGGGAATCATCTAGTCGACTTGAAGGCAGTTTTTGATATCCTGAGAATATATCGGCTCCGACTCAATGTTTCGAAATGCGCATTTGGAGTCGAGTCTGGAAAGTTTCTAGGATACTTGGTCACCAGAAGGAGCATTGAAGCAAGTCCAGATCAAATCAAGGCCATCTTTGACTTGAAAAGCCTAACATCCGCAAAACAAGTGCAAATATTGACTGGAAGGGCCGTAGCTTTGAACAGGTTTATTAGCCAAAGTTTTGATAAGTGTAAACCATTTTTTAGTTTGTTAAAGAAGGCCATTGAATTTTTTTGGACAGAGGAGTACGAAGTCGCCTTGGGTGTACCACGTATGAACAAGCTTATGGTCGTTGGTACCAACTATGCATGTGGGTCTCTGGACCAAATTGATCTGATAGCTAATGGGTGTACCACGTATGATCTTATGCAAAGTCTGAATATGAACATGAGTGTGTATCTGAATCTATTTCTGTTTGAAGTCTGAATATGTTCTGATTTAAATACTGGATCCTAATTTGTGCTGGACATCATTCATAAAATCCCTTTACTCTGTTATTATTCACTGGGCTCTAGCTCACTGTATTATTTATGTATGTAGGTGATCAGGCGCGCGACCAGGCTTAGAGGCATCTGCCTAGAATCTGTTTTTGTCAGCCAACCTATGTGCCTCCCGTGGAGGTTCCGAATATGTCACGTGATTGTCGCTATGTGATTTAAAGTTTAAGTTCTGTTTTCTTGTTTGGTTAAACGAGTCTTGTGCATTTTTGTAAATAGGGCTAAGTCCCTTTTTGTCTAATCTGTATACATAGGATGACTTAAAGATAATGTGTATATATGTATATAAAAAATTTAAAATTTTTCTGTCTCATATAAGTCTGCACAGCTTAATGGACATTGTATATTGTTATTTGCTTCCGCTAGTCCCTAATATTATGTTAGTCTGTCTCAGAGGCCTTTGGTAATCCCAAGATTACTGGCCGGTTACGATGCTAAACCTATAGGGGCAAGTTTGGGTCATGACAGAGTGGTATCAGAGCATAAGTTAATATCTCACACACGTGTCCATTGAGCATTAGAATGTTTATAACAAATTTAAGTTTCATGCATCTAGTAAGTAAGTAAGAAGTTTTACATTCAAGAATATGTATATACGTTTGTGTAGTATGTTTAGGTATTGAAACTAAGTACTACGAGCTAGTATGGAGTTGTAATGATTATAAGGAAACTGGAATGTGTTGAATCAGTTTAGCAATGAGGCTGAAAGCTAAGAATTATGGTGACATCTTTGAAATTTCTACTATTATAAGGAAATCAGAATATTTGGCTAGTACATTGGCGAGAATAAGTATGTTGACTTATGGAAACAGAGTATTATGCAGAGTTAGAATCTTTGATGAAATTCATGGAAGCTATACGAGTTATATGTTAAATTGGACTATGAGAATATTTAGGAATTGAGGAATTTGATGATCAATGAAATATGTGGAACTATGGTAATTGAGGACGAGAAAGTCATTTGATATGTAAGATAGTACATTTTGGTGGAAACCTATTATGTGGAATGTAAACCGTAGAGTCTTATGCCTTTGTGGAATGACCTTGAAAGTCTGATTGGAATCACGTTCAGCCAACGTTGCTTTGAATCAGAAATTCTGGGTAAATTCCATGGGAATAAATAGGTTATCCTACCAGTGTCCTAATAAGCTTATATGTGTATGTCTACTTGCATATGATATGTGCTTTGTGTTATAAATTAAGTCAATTAAATTAACCCAAGTGTTATCAATCGTCTTCTTGTGTTTAAACCTTTTCTTCCGTCATTAGGAGAAGATGGTGAAAAAAAAAAAAGTGTGAATGGAGTGGGAATTGAGTCTTTATCAGAGTGATTAGGTAAAGTAGAAGAAGTACTAGAGAACGTGGTGAAAGCTGTGAATCCTATCATACATGGCAAGATTAAAAGGAAGAGTTAAGTGTGGAATCGAAAAGTGAGTCAAAGAAGAAAACTAAGAATTTTGTGGTAGGAAAGACGAGTAATTCCAGGCAAAGTTGTAAGAGAAGTAAGTTATCTTAGTATGTTAACATGTCACAAGATCCATCGGGGACTATGTCATCGAATTACCGGAAATGTGAGAAGTTGGGGCATCAAATAAAAGACTATCCCAAACCTAAGAGAAAGCTCAAATAATTTGATTGGTCAAGGAGAGTACTTAAGTACAAGTAGGACTGTTTGAAGTTAACAGTTTATGTGTGAGTGGTATTTTTTTAATAAAGCTATGTTATAATGCTTTGATAAGGCTTTACTTTGCTTTATTTTGGAAAAGTATTGGATCAAATATGAATGATTATTCATTGGTTTCTGTAATAAGTATTAGCTTTCTTTTGCTGACATCCGTGAAAGGTCATTTTGTGCTAAGGGACGTTAAGTTTATGTAGCACCTTGTTGAGATACCTCTTTGCCATCGACGGTCTTGTACGGACGGTACCACCGACGGTCTTGTATGGGTGGGTTACATTTTGCCACCAACGGTTTTCCGGGTGGGTTGTCTAACCGATTTCGGGTCGGCCACCAACGGTCGTGAACGGGTGTGCTTCGATTCCGGGGCGGTTATTTCTTTGTTTTGTCAGGATCAATGAATGTCAACCCTTGTATTATGTAGATGTTAGTAAACATCCCAAGAAACTCTGAGAGATTTCGATTGATGAACTTGATTCATTCCATGTTTTTTACAAGCTATGTCATGTGTTGTTTCGATATAGATGGAACCCATTTGTTGGACCATTTAGAACTCAACCTGAAATTGCTATAAATGACTAAAACATCGTTAAGACTTGACTTGGCATTGTCAAAATTAGAAGAATATGGGTAAGACTTGACCAATTGATGAATATGGAAAATAATTGGGATTTCTGTTTAGTCTAACAAAGCTATATGTTTTTGGGACCTTGTTTGAATAGAAAGAGAATTGTACTCCACGTTAGGAGACTGAAACCTATGAGAGTTAGAAAGGAAAGACCCAATTTACAAAAATCGTATCGCTTTTGAATCTTCTAATGTTGAAAGGAACATTTATAATTGACTTAAGCTACAAAGTCAAAATATAGACTTCTAGAAAGGAAAACACAATAATTCCCTGTTGGAATAGTGATTAGAAATGAATGATATTATGATCTTGTAGGCATAATTAAATTTAGATTTTGAATCCGACATTAGATAGCTTAATCTATTGCAAATAAATTCAATTCTAGTGTCAAACGGAAGAAAGAAAGCATAATAGGAAATAAGGAAGTAAATATCGTTAGAATGACAAGTGCATATTTCTTAAGGGACCTTTGGGAACATAAGAATTTTGATTGGCTAATTATAATGACTCGAGGAAAATTAAAAGGGTAGCCCTAAACTACCACGTGACAATTGATCAAAGTTAATGAATATATCTATATAGATCTACGAATTAGAATAACCGTAAAGTCAATGTAATTTGAATTACTTATGTAAATGTAACCTTAAGTAGATAAGAAAGCTGATAAGGAAGCTAATGACCGCGTAAAACGTAGACCTGTTGTAAATCGAATCACCACTTTGAAAGGATAGTGCGAGTTAGATTGTCAAAAACGGTAATTGTATTTTCACAGAAGTATGTAAAGTTCTACTCTGATCTGTATGACTGTCTGCTACTATATGAGAGCAAGCCAACATCTGTTACTTAATTGGCTCAATGAATTCCTGTGAAAATGTTTCTGTTTGAAATCCAATGTGCTTCTCTGTTTTGAAATTACCATCATAATTGATACCCAAGATGTTTGTTTGGAATGGAGACCATTAATATGTGATTACAATTCTATATAATTCCGAATTTCTATTATAGATTAGCAAGTGAAACCTTATTTGAAGGATTTAACATGTCAGTAACAAAATATTTCGATCTGTTTGAAAAATAAGGAGAATCATGAACATTCCTTAAAAGAAATCCCCTGCTATTGGAAGTATATGAACTATAGATTGATAAGTTAAGGTATATAAGTTATGTGATTGATGTTAATAAAGATGGTAACGAATCGCCAACTTGGGCTATTAACCATTGAGTGATTATGAAATAAGTTCAATTTATGTAGGGAAGTCCAATGAAAAAGGAAGTTATGTAGGAAAGGAATGAAATGAGACCAAATTATATGACTGATTTTCGGTACAAGTATCTTAAGTTTGGAGGACCAAACTTCCTAAGGGGGGAAGGCTGTAACGACCCAATCACATATAATGATTGGCACTTAATTAATTAGGAAGATTTGAAATTAATTGCCAATTATTCCAATTTAATCTGGGTTTTACGAAAAGTATGGAGATTGATTCATTTATGGTTCTATTAAGTGCTTACTTTGGAATTAGAAATCAAGGGTCCAAATGGCTTAAGGAAGTAAAATTAAGAAGTTGAATCAATTTAATTTTAACTACAGACCCATTTGGGAGTTTAATTAAATATTCGATTCAGTTTAGTAAAATTGAGATTTGATTAATTATGTCCTAATTGGAGTTGATTAAGTCATGAGGACTGAGAATTGTGATTATTATAAATTAAATGTGTTTATGATGTGTCCAATTTGAATATGTAATCTATTGATGGAAATTTGAGTCTGATAAAAAAATTGAAGGCCTAAATGATTTGGGAAATCAAAATTGATAATGATAATAAATTCAATTTAATATTTGGAGCCTTTTGGGAGTCTGACTAAAAATCTGATTCGGATTGGTAAAATTAAATATAATTAATTGGGCCTTAATGGAAGTCAATTAGACTAATTAAATTATGTGGGATTTGTAATTAGTTATGATTAATTAATTATGTGCTAATCAAGATTTATTAAGATTAAGTGTTGCTTAATTAGAATTAATCCTAAGCATAAATTGCCTTATGGAATAAACTAGAATTGTGGGTGTGGGTGCACTGAGAAATTTAGGTGGGTGTACTGAGAAATCTGGTTGTGATGTCTGTGTGTGTACGTGTAAGGTGAAGGCAGCAACTAAAATTTATATAAATATATTAATATATGAATTCAAGAAAGTGTGTAGTTTTATTAGGCTCAAAACAACATTTGAAGGAGAAAAAAAAAAGGGGAGGAAGAGCAGCCGAGAGAGAGAGTGGGTTTGTGTGTGTGTAAGCTGTTGGGAACAAAAGAAAGCCAAGGAAAAAGCTATGGATTAGAAAGGGAAATGAAGAAAAGAAAAGGGGAAGTAGAGGAGAATCAATTAAAATGTTGAAATTAAAGTTTAAGGTATGGATTCATGCTTAATTTTTATAGAATCTTTATGTTATACTTGAAATTAAGGATGAAATTGAAATCAATAGCAAGAAGATGAAGGAAAAATTAGCTTAAGAATAAGATCATGGAAATTAATTTGAAATGGGTTACATGCATGTGGATGGTTATGGAAAATGAATTAGAAATTAATAATTGGAGGTTTGATGTTGTGATTAAAAATTTGGGTTTGATTTTCTTCATCCTTCATATATTTGAAGTTTATCATTACATGCATGGTAAGTTTTCAAGATTTTAAAATTTAATTAATATTTTAAAGTTTATGAGCTTGAGATTAAATTGTGATATAAATTAAGAGGTCAAATTATAAATTGAGCTTGATAATGTAAAATTGGTTGGATTTGATAAGTGTTTTATACATGCATCATGGATTTTGAGGAATTTAAGGTAAACAATTTCATGTTTTGAAGAGGAGAAGGAAGGAATTTTATAAGAAAAATCAAGTTTATAGAAATTTGGGGGTTAATCCTAAAGTTAGACAAGTTCTTGATTTTACTATGAAAGATTGGAATTGGTTTAATTTTAATTCAAAAGTTTTATTCAAATTAAAGTGTATGAGTTTATGGAAAATTAAACATTGATTTAATTTTGAATATAGAAAATTAATTAGTTTTAATCTTAATGCCATACATGCAAATACTTTCCTAAGGGTCATATAACTTCAATTTCATGTACATTAAAAGGAATTAGTAAAATGGTGTAGAAATTGAATTAGATTCAAAATTATAGAAGTTAATTTAAAGATAACCATTTTGGGTTTGGATATATTTGTCTTATATGAAATTGAGTTTCAATCACACATGCATCATAAATTTGCAATAGTTTTGGGAGTCTAATTCATGTTTTAAAAATTTTGTGGGTTTGATGGGGAGAAAATGAGTTAAAACTAAATTTGGACAAGTGGAGCATGATTTTGAATAAATGATTTCTAATTGAGAGTGTTTACTAAATTATACAACGATTCTCCATTTTTGTGCATCAAAAATACATGTTTTGAGACTTTGAATACTAGATTTGAATTTAAATTGCAATTTTAGAATTTCAGAATTTGCGTCGAGCTCCCAGAAGTTTTCAAATTTTACAGTCCACTCGAGCGACCAAAGTGGCGCTCGAGCGGAGACCCATTTTTCAGCATATTTTGGAAAGTTGCATTTAGTTCATATTTTTATCCTTATCTCTTTCCAAAGCACTCTAGACATGATTTGTGATTCAATAAAGATTAATAAACTACCAATCAACATAGATTAGTTAGTTAAACAATGAATCATTGATCTAGTGGTAATTGTTTAAGAAGCCAAGTAAAAGATCAATCTATTTCGAAAAGAAGGGCTTAGTAATGAAAGAATATGTGAAATAATGACCCGATTTATTTGAATGAGAAAGGATAAGCATAGTAGAACTTCGGACTATTTAGACGGAAAAAGACTAGGAAAGTCAAGTTTGATCAAAGGAGTAATATTGTATTTCAATGTGCATGTGTCATGTGTTTCTGTAGGTCACGCGCCATTGTCAGCCTGATTTATCTGATATTGTAGACACCCCATTTTCGACCGACCTTAAGACTCAGACGTCACCAACTGAGCGCTCGGTGATGTTGCATATTGTACTCGTTCTGAGGTTGCAAAGTCTCGGCTGAGAGCATTGCCTCCGGGCTTCGAAACCTTTTTGTGCCTTGCTTCGGTTTGCAAACCAGGTCCCGTTTTCTCTGTTTTCTCTTCCTGAAGGGAGGGAGAGGTCTCGTAGACCATCTCTCAGTGACTGTAGATTACGTTTTGTGGTCGTAGGCCATTTTTCCCGTTTGGAGACCAGTTTTCGATTTTTCGCAGCCGTCGGCCGTGTGCCTCAGTTCGGGACTGCTTAACTACCTCCGTTTGCTCCGATTTTTGGCACACACCTTGTTTCCTCTCCCCAGAGGGAAACTGTGGCCCGGGAGACCACCTTCGTGGTCGCACGCCACTTCCGGTGCTTAATAGTTAGTTTTCGGGGTACCCGGCTGTGCGTTTTGGCCGCCGAACCTTCGTTTTGCATCAGTGTGGGTTCATTTTTGGCATGGACCCTAGTTTCATGGTTAGGAAGGTGGTAGTAGGGTGGGAGACCACCTTTTCTTCTTGGAGACCACCTTTCCCTGGTCGCCCGGTTTTTCTTGTTAGAGAGTTGGTCTTTCTCATTTTTGGGCCACAATTTCTGGTCTCCCATACCACCACTGAGTTGCATTCACCTGGTAGACCACCAATATGGGTAGGCCGACCACCTTTGATGATTGACCCTTTTGACCCCTTGGCCTCCCTCACCTTTGAGCCATAATTTCTGGTCTCCCACCATACCACTGAGTTGCATTCACCTGGGAGGCCACCAATATGGGTAGGCCGACCACTTTTTCTTCTTGACCCTTTTGACCCCTGGTCGACCGACCACCTGAACTGGTCGGCCAGCCTTCTGCTTTTTTGTCTCAATGAGTTGAAGCCAGCTGTGCCAGCTGGAAGCCTCAGAATGCACCCTCCTTACACGTGTATGGAGGATGTTTAAGCTAGCTTTTAAGCTTCTTTGAGAAGCTTTAGGCCTTCTCCTCTATAAAGGAAGAGCCCCTCTCCCATTGCAAGGGTTCAGAATTTTGTTTAAGGCTCATGCATACACATCTCTTTGTATCTCTCTTATTTAGCTTCAAAGGTTGAAGTTCTTGGCCCCATTGCCCTACACCTCCAAGCACAACACCTCCACTACCACTCTAACACCTTGGAGCTGATTTTCAAAGGTTGAAAGCTTGCTACATTGGTCCAGAAGCTGCTGGCCCTCTTCTCTACAAGGGTAACACTCCATTTCCCTCTTTTGACATTATTTTGCTTCATATCTTAGCTCTATTTGCAAGCATTTTTGGGCTTCATCATAAACTGAAAAAAGTCTTGTTTTGAGCTTCTAAACATGTTTGTTTAAGGTCTTTTTTCTGTTGGGGGTCATCTACCCCCTTGCATGCTTGTTTTCCTCTTGTTTTGAGCCATGCATCTAGGCCTTTGTATTGTGCTTTGTTTGACCTTTTAGCCACTGAAATCCAGTAGATTTTCAGTGGCTAACATGTGTCTTTGAGCCTCAAAATCAGAGAGGGGTGACCCTCTCACCCTTTGTTCTCTTTACTAGCTTTCTTGGCCTTCCAAAGGAGCCCCTGTTTGCATGTTTCAAAGCCATGCTCCAGGCCATTTTTGATGAGTTTTGTGACCTGCATGACCTCTGTCGAGAGGTTTTTTTTCCATATTAGATGTCTATTATGCATGTGTAGAGTAATCTTCTTCAAGGCCTTTCAAAGGGGCCTTCACTTGCATGCTTCCTAGACTAATTTCAGGCCCTTTTTAGTGCGTTTTAGGGCCATCATAACCTCTATCTAGAGGTGATTTTTTCATTTTGTATGTCTATCTTGCATGTGTAGAATAACCCTCTTATTGGCCTTTCAAACGGACACATCATTCTTGCATGCATTGACTGAGTTTCAATGGATTTTTGGGCATTATTTGGCATGGCATACTTCTGTTTTTGGCTGGTTTAGTGAGCTCTCATGTGCTTCATATAGTTGTGGTGAAAATCATGGTTCACTAGCTTATTTTGCATGCTTTGTTGACCCTTGATTTTAGCACTTTTTGGCCTTGCCTTAAGCTGATTTTGTGCATATTTTGGACTACCCTAGCTCTCTTTTTGGGTCTCATGGTCGAATGATGCTTGTTTTGCATGCTTGTAGTTCAATACACTTGCCTAGCTTTGAGATTTGAGGTTTATTGCATGCATATACTGAGGTGTTTTCATGCTTTGGGGTCATTTTGCATCACATTTCAGAGCCTATGTGAATGCCATATCCTCATGTTTTCTCCTCTTTAAGTGTGCTTGAGAGCTGTGCATGAATGCCTTGTTTTCGGACCATTGAATGAGCTTCATTTCCATGCACTTTGAACCATCATTTTGGGCCATTTTTCCACTGTTTCAAACCTGCCTAGGGTCTGTTTGGGGTTGGTTTTGCCATTCGTGCATTGCTTTGTGTACCTATAGTGTAACACACTTCACTAGTTTCAGTATTCATGCCATCTAGCATGCATTAGGTAACATGTTTGCATGATTCGTGACCATTGTACATCATGTTTCAGAGCTGGAAAATGTATGCTCGTATGCCATATTTCATCCTTTGTCATGCTTAGTTAGAGTTGCATGTTGTGCCTTAGGATCGGTCCATTGCATTCGTGCATACTTGCATGTATTTCGGTTGTCTCATTTTCACCACATGGCCACTGATTTGAGTGTGGCTGAGGTCCACTCATTTGGTTTAAGTCCACCTTGCATTGTGTATGCCATTTGGTTCATGTTGTTGCATGTTTGACCATTGCATTGTGTATGCTTTGATTATGTCTTTGTGTATGTCCATCTTCATGTGTGTGCATTGTGTATGCCATATAGCTCATGTGCATTGTGTATGCCATTTTAGTCCATAGCGTTGCGTATGCTAGGTTGCATGTGTGCATATCATCCCTTGCATGCCAGCATGATTAGGTTGCATTGCATTTAGGGTTCCATGTTAGTCGCATTGTGTATGCCATCTCATTGCATTGTGTTTGGAGTAGGGTTAGTCCAAACACGGGAAACGAGGGACGTTTCGTACTCAAAGTGACGAAACGTGTCTCAATTTTCGGTCGCCGACACTCTTGATTCTCCATGATAGAGTTGTTGGCTTTACTTGCTTATATGTGCATTCACGTCCCATTGAGTCATGCAATTTGACTTCTCGGCCATCATGCATCGAGATGCGTGATTGATGGCACGAGGATCGAGGACTACACTCCCTAGAGCTTGTACAACGATAGGGAGAGTGGTCATGCACACATTTGTTGAAAATACATTGCCCTTTCCCTCTCTTGCCTTTGTTGCAGAAAAAACCAGAAACTAGAGGTGGAAACTGGTCGGCCGACCAGATTTTTTGGCAGGCCGACCACTCTCTTTGGTCTCCACCACAAAGAGTGGTCGGCAGGTGGTCTCCCATGCTAATAACTGGTCGGTGGCCTTCCCAAGGTGGAGTTTCAGCCTTCGCGATGAAATTTATCGACGAGGCAACGCGAGCATGCATGCATCTTTCATCATTCGGAACAAGAGCTGAGGCAGTCCATTTTATAGCTTGCATGCTAGTTTATTCACTTTCCTAGTTAATTTGTTAATTAATTAGGATTTTGTAATATTTAATTAGCTAGAGTAGTTAATTATTTATTCGGACTATATTATTTATTCGGACCCTCCGAGCGAGGGCACAATTATAATAAGT
This sequence comes from Camellia sinensis, assembly GCF_004153795.1. Taxonomy (NCBI): domain Eukaryota; kingdom Viridiplantae; phylum Streptophyta; class Magnoliopsida; order Ericales; family Theaceae; genus Camellia; species Camellia sinensis. Next base: position 905,929 of record NW_021025493.1, on the reverse strand, counting down.
GTGTGTGTGTGTGTGATGTATGTCTTCTAACCCCACGTCTTTCTCCCTTTTATTTACCAGCTTATGATGGTTAGATTAGGGTATGTTTCAATTAGCATCTATATGTTCGCATGTTTGCATTCATTCATTTGTATCACATGCACTGGGCTAGGCGCATCATGCTAACTACATTGTATTTCAATTCCAAGTTGAATACATGTATCAATTGTTGCATCTCATATGCCATCTTAGAATAGCCGAGCCTATTGTAGTTTCATTTTTGCATGTGTTGCATTAGACATTCTTAACATAGTTAGGATTCATGCATGATTTCTAATTAGCTTCTTTCTTTGGCTCGGAGTACTCGGTAAGTGTTTATGCTTTAGCATCCTTGCATGTGTGTGAGTGACTGCCATGATAGCATGCTTACCATGAGGCTATGTGCTTATGTGATATACCTGCCTGAATGCCTGTGGGTGAAGGTTGGGTTGCTTGAGTTGGGATAATTCGTTGAAACCCGTGTTTTAGTCTACTTGCGAGTAGCAAACTTCGATCCATTTTCAAAACAATCGGATGTGCGATGCTTTGTTCCAACTTAGGCAATCCAGTCTATACTTGTGTGCTGTGTGCATCATGTAGTAAATCTAGGCTAATAACCGGAATAAGAACACATAATGTTTTCAAAACTCGATATCATGGTTAGTAGAGGCCGATCTTTGATCGGGTGAGCGAGGGTGCTCACGAAGTGACCTTCCCCAATCGTATCCAAGTTCCCGAACCGAGGCAACTTTGGTGATGACGGACACGTGGCCTTAGGTAAACGAGTCAGGATTTTCTAAATTTCCCAAAATAAAATATTTAGGTGGCAACTCTGTATCTGGCAAAGCAGTCCATGTTTGGCACTTTTTTCAAAAAAATCTGTTTTCAAAAATGATTTGCCGAATTTGGACTCTTTGATGATTCATCGGTCTTGCATTGCACTCTGCGAAATTAGATACAGGACCATGACATTTGAGTCCGAACTGTAGTGAGCCTAACGAACAGAATGGGATTTCCCTCCCGGGACGTTCGGGGACGTCTACAGTTTCTGGCGATTCCGCTGGGGAGTTAGAGAACTTGACTCGAACTCATGATATCTTGTTTTGATTACACTTATGTGTTTCTTTGCATTGCATTTGTATTGGTGCACCTAGGACACCATGTTTGCCGTATGCTATTCTTGAACGGTTTGTCGGAGGCTCGCTTTGAGAAGAGTGCCATAAGGCTGACCGGTTGCAGCTCTGCCACGACGGGAACAAAAACCCCGATTTTACCAGGGCACCCTTTTTGACCATTTGACCTAGTGCATATTCGGAAACCATAGTGACCATTCCAAGCTAGGACAGGTTACTTACCCAATTATAGGTTGTTTGAAACCGCTGTGTGCGTAGTGAAACCCTAGTTCCTAACAAAATAGGACAGGGAAACCCTACCCCAACATAGGGGTGTTTTATAGGGGTGTTTTGGCTCTCACTTGCTTGTTATGTGCTTTTAGAGTGCGTCTCTATAGGAATGCATGTATCAGTTTGCAAGTTTGGGCATTAGGCCTACGGGCACCAGTTCAGTATTTTGGGAATCAGTTATCTGCGGGTATCAGATTCAGTTTTTGGGGGCACTGATTTGGGGATGATGATCAGTGTTTGAGAATAGTATTTTCAGCTTATCGACTGTGTGTTGTGATGCCCAACTGTGTGTTGTGTATTTATTTAAAGCCGTTATGTTGTCCGTTTGTCTGGTTGTTTATTTCCTTATTATTACTTTATTTATCTTTTTGCTAGGTAGTTTAGCACAATTGCTTCAGACCAAGCAGATATTCCCCAAGCACTCTGGACAAGAGGTCGCCGACTCAATCGATCTGAGAATTTGGTCGACGGACAACCAGTGTTCCACTCTCTACCCCCGGTTATCAGACGGAGGCCGAGAAAACGCAGTGTATCTGAGTAAAGGTTGCCAGAGCAGTGGTCTACCCCATCAGTGAAAAGTCGTGCTGAGGTCTCAATTGTTGCCATAGAATAGATATATCAGTCGGTCAAATGGATCAGCAGAACACATCAGGGATGGAGGCAATGATGCGTCAACTCTAAGAAAGTATGAAACTTATGCAGCAGGACGCCGTCCGCCAAGCGGAATTTACCAAGCAGCAGGCTGCGATCATGGCCCAGCAGGCCGAGCTAATCACCAGGTTGCAACAGCAAAACGGAGCATCTACTTCGCATCAAGCTCCTCCACCACCAAGGGTTCAGACACCCGGGGAAACACCAATTGTCCAGGAGGGTACGGACATTTCGATAGGGCCGGCTCCGCCCCCAATCTTACCTCAGCTGTCCAAAACACCTACCAACCTACCGGACTCTCCCTTCGAATTCGAGGTCAACCCTACAGCATTGAAATTGAGCAAGCTTAAGAAGTTGTTCAAGAAATCCCAAGGGGTAACGTCCATCCCAGACATTGAGGACGGGTACACTGACGTGGCTGTGACGCTGCTAGATAGGTTCAAAATGCCATAAATTGACTGCTTTGACGGATCTGGGGATCTCATGGTGCATCTCCGGTTGTTCTGAGATATACTACGGCAGATGGGCCTCACTAGACTGCAGAAGCTTTCATTATTCGGCCGGACCCTGTCGGGTGTGGCCGCTATCTGGTACGCAAAATTAGAAGACGATGTTAAGCGGAACTGGGATAAGATGGCTGAGGCTTTCATTGCACAGTACTCCTATAACACGCAAATCGATATTACAACCCGTGATCTTGAGACAACAAGGCAGGAGCCTAAGGAGAGCTTTTCGGAGTTCGTAGCCAGGTGGAGGGCGAAGGCCTCAATGATGACCCTAAGGCCTACTGATAAAGATCAAATCCGGATGATTGTGCGCAATCTCCAGCCTAAAAAATGATCGTACTCCCCTTCCCTATCCTTTTCAGATTTGCATGAGATGGGAGTACAGATTGAGGATGCCTTGAAGCAGGGTTTGATTGATAATGACAGAGAGCAACCCAGAAGAACTTTCAACCGCAACAACAATACAGGCACTAGCAATGCCGCAAATGCTAGAGCTTTAGAAGTAAGCATGGTCACCACCATTCCCCCTCCAAGACTCATGGCAGCTACACCTTTCTCCGGCGCGTCCGGAAACAACACACAAACCACCAAATACCATCCTCGAGGCCAAAGAACCTTCACCCCATTATATATGCCCCTGTCTAAGGCTCTAGGGCTATTAATCAGGAAAGGGCACTTAAAGCCCCTGGAGCCGAGGCCATTGCCAAATCCACTCCCACCCTCTCATAACCCGGCAAAATACTGCGCATGTCACCAATAACACGGTCATGACACTGACCAATGTTTTAGATTGGTCATGAGATTCAGGATCTCGTTGACAACAGGGTGATTGTGCCTCCAGAGAAACCCAATCTCACAACCAACCCTCTCCCACCGTACAACCAAGCTCCACCTCTCAAACGCATTAACTTTGTCCAGACTGGGGTCGTGTCTTACGATCCTAGCATATATATTAGCCCGTCCCATCTACCCAAGCCGGAGGTGCTCTTTCCTGACTGCATTGACTTGTGCATGTTGGACATCTCCAGAACCCAACCCAAACCAATGGTGGTGACTGTCAAAGACGGAACAGGAGAGATTTCAGGGGAGAATGGGATTGTTGAGTCAGAATCTAAGGAATCTGGGAGTTTTGCTGAGGAGGTATACAGTCTGAGTGACTACATTCTATTAGTAGGCCAAGTTGGGCCAAATGTGGAATTGCCGGTAGGGGCAGAGCTTTGTGTGATACAGGGGGATGAATCTGGTCAGAGGATAGATGACTTGGCAGCTGTGGAAGGGGACTTTTCTAACCTCGAATTTTTCAATGAACAAGATCCAGAGGGCATGGTAGTCAACTGGTCAAATTTTGAGGAATCAGTAGAGGTCACCGGGTGGCTTGATGACCTACCAGATGTTGTCGACGAAACTTAGTTGGAACGGGGCCCGGTAGGGGCAAGAACATCAGTTGTGGCCGGAAGGGCCGAAAATCAGAATGCATCGTCGAAGAGCACCGGTGCTAAGAATTTCGCTCAGGACTTGGGCATTGTGAACGCGGGAAGTGTTGAACAGCCAACTGTACTGACGCAGTTGGAACAAGAAAGGTTCGGGGATTCTGAGAGAATCAGGAAAGCTAAGGCCCCTGTAGGGACTAAAAGTGCTGTGTGCATGAGGATAGAGAACGTTCCGAGCATGTGGACGGAAAGTACTGCGAGTACAATTATACCAGAGCCGGACAGGTGTCTGTCGGCTGCCGATGAAATGTGGTAGGAAGACGATGATCTATGTCTTGCCCACACGGATGAGGATTGGGAGAGCAACCAGCCAGACGATACATGGTACATCATATGACTAGAAGCGAGCAGTATTTCAAGCCCCCACATCTAGATCAGCCAGAGGCGTCTGGGAAAGATAAGGAGGCGGAGAAACAGAAAGAGAAGCATCTCGAAGAAGAGGCTATACTGAAGCAGTTAAAAAAGATACAAGCAAACATCTCTATTTGGGGACTGCTTATGGCTTCGCGAGTACATAGACAGGCCATCCTATCGGTAATGGATAAGGCCAAGCTCTTAATAGAAACCACGCCCGAACAGCTAGTGGGCTTAGTTTTTCCGAGAGGGGCTACCTCGATGTTGACTTTCTCCGACAAAGAATTGCCACCTGAGGGTGCGAACCATAACAAGCCACTCTACATCTTTATGGAGTGCAGAAACAAATGGATACCCATGGTGCTTGTCGACACAAGGTCTGCCATCAATGTGTGCCCGGCAAGGACTACGTATGCAATCCGTTTAAAGGCCGCGGACTTTGTGCCGACAGCCCAGGTGATTCCGGCATATGATAACACAAGCAGAGAAGTAATGGGGACAGTGAAAATTCAGACCAAGGTTGGGCCGGGACAGCATGAGGTAGACTTTCACGTCTTAGAAGTTCCTGCGACCTTCAATCTACTTTTGAGGCGGCCGTGGTTGCACCAAGTAAAGGCAGTTTCGTCCACCTTGCATCAGATGGTGAAATACCCCCATGGGAAGGGAGTAGCCATTGTTTTTGGAAATTCGTCGATCCATCCACCGCAGAAGTATCTACGCTAGTTTTGGAAATTGAGCACGGTATGGAGGATGTGTTCATGTCGGGTTTTACCCTGCTGAGGCTCGGGTGTGCAGACATACTTTAGCTTGTTAATGAGGGGTGTGTATGTTAGCGCACAATCCCGTAACCTCATGAACAAGCTTAACACATCCGCAGGATGGGATTGGGAAGTGGCCGGAAGGGCGTTGCAGCGTTGGCCGAAGTGCCACACAACCCGCATACCTTTGGCTTGGGTTATCTGCCCACCAAAAAGGATTGGGTAAGGAAAGGTAAGGAGATGGCTGGGAGAGCCAGAGCAAAGAAGGCAGGGAAGCCATATGAATTAATGCACCGACCCATCTAGGGTACCCTAAACGGACGCTTCGTCCGGGAGGGGGAAGACTTTCCATTTTGTGGCTTCCCAAAGCTGTGGATAAACAAAGAGAAGCGCCGTGTGCCAGGGTTTTAGATTTTCTTTGACCTACAGTTATCCGGGGATGACGTTGCCGAAGAGCAGACAGACTCATTAGCTGAGGCTGAGCAGAGCAAGAAAGTGGAGTCTGAGGACGCTGAAAGTGAAATGGGGGTAGCGCTGGCATGTCTACTTTCAGATCCTTCGATCGAACAGAAATGCTTGGGGGATAACTTCTCGGTATGAGTGATCGGGAATGAAACAGCTGCGGGCCTACCAGTAAACATTTTGGATGCATCTATCGCACCATCTCTCATTTGGCAGTATGAAGAGGGATTTTTGTCAAGCAGCACCGGGTCAGGTAGTGAGTCGAAATCTGATTCCACCAAGTCTATTGAGTCGGAATCAGGTTCTAACTCGACTGAGTTTGAGTCCGGTATTCCAGGGGGTGATAACTCGGATACCACAGTCCTGTCCAAGTCGTCTTTTTCTTTCTCTTTTGAGTCTGTTGTAACCGAAGAATCGGACGATTTGGATGTGCTTAATGAGAATGATGTGGCTGTGGTTTCTGCGTACTTTTTTGTGCCCTTGATTTATTGCATTAAGTCAGACTTTCAAAATTTTGATGAAAACGACAAGGAAGAAATTCCTCCGATTTTGCAACGCTTAATTGAACAAGAGCAGGAAAGATTTGTTAAACCCTTAATGGATGAAATCACTACTGTGAATATTGGTACTGAGGAGGACCCGCGGCTGGTCCAGATCGGGTCCACGTTGTCTTCGGAGATTGTGGCAGTTACACTAAAAGGGTCAAATGGGCATGAGTACATTCTGGTGGCAATTGATTACTTCACAAAGGGGGTAAAGGCTCAGTCCTATGCAGTGTTGAAAGCAATGCGCGTAGCTAAGTTCATCAGAAACAACATCATTTGCCGTTATGGGGTCCCAAATGAGATCATTTCAAATAATGGCTCCCACTTCAAGAAGGAAGTGATAGCCAAGTTGAATACATGTTAGCTGTAGCATTTCATATGCCATTTTAGAATAGCCGAGCCTACTATAGTTGCATTTTTGTATGTGTTTGCATTAGGCATTTCTGTATAATTAGGACCATGCATGGATTTCTAATGAGCTTCTGTTTTGGCTTGGAGTACTCAGTGAGTTTTATGCTTTAGCATCTTGCATGTGTGTGAGTGACTGCCATGATAGCATGCTTACCATGGGCTATATGCTTATGTGATATATCTGCCTGAATGCCTGTGGGTGAAGGTTGGGTTACTTGGATTGGAACAAATCATCAACTGTGATTTTAAAGCCCACTAGATATAGCAAAACCATCTTTTCTAAGCCCACCCGAGGGTTGCAAAATCTGCATTTTAAGCCTCAACTGTGAGTTTTAAGCCCACTAGATAGTGGCAAAACCATCTTTTCTAAGCCCACCGAGGGTGGCAAAATCTGCATTTTAAGCCTACTTGCGAGTAGCAAACCATCTTTCAAAAACAAACACGAAATGTTTTGTTCCAATTCAGGCGACCCGGTCTATACTTGTATGTGTGTGCGCATCACATAGTAAAATCTAGGCTAATAACCGGAATAAGAACACACAATGTTTTCAAAACTAGATATCATGGTTAGTAGAGGCCGATCTTCTTGATCGGGCGAGCGGAGGTGCTCACGGAAGTAACCTTCCCCAATCGTAGCCAAGTTCCCGAGCCGAGGAACTTTGGTGATGACGGACACGTGGCCTTAGGCAACGAGTCAGGGTTTCCTAATTTCCCAAAATAAAATATTTAGGTGGCGACTCTGTATTTGGCAAAGCAGTCATGTTTGGCACTTTCTTTCTAAAAATCTGTTTTTCTCAAAACGATTTGCCAGATTTGGACTCTTTGGTTCAGATTAAGAACGTGACAATTTGAGAGTCCGAGCTGTAGTAACCCCATAATGACAGAATAGGACTCACCTCCCGGGGCGTCTGGGGACGTCTACAGTACTCTGCTTCGTTGTTCGAGACTTTGAATCGGAGTTTAAATGCTAAAGGGATACGAGAAATTGTCGGGTGCTATCAGCAATACTCCTATTCCCATACCCGTATTGGTTTGATGCTCCGTCAAATACATCGTCCAAGTTTCATCTTCGATATGAAAAATGGCCTCATCTAGGAATAAATACTCAACTTACTTCACCTCCTTCCCGCGGATGATCGGCTAAGAATTCTGCTACTGCTCTTCCCTTGACTGACTTGCGCGTTACATATTTCGGATCGAATTCGGAAAGCAACAACAACCAACGAGCTAGCCTACCTGTTAAGTACTGGTTTCTCGAAGGATATTTGATGGGATCTTATCTTGAAACCAGCATTACAGAGTGAGCTAACAGTAGTGCCACAACTTCCTGGAAGGCCCATTACCAAGGCTAAGCAAGCCTTTTCCACAGTGTGTTAGCGTTTCATACTCCACATCTTCTTACTCAGATAGTAGATAGCCCTCTCCATCTTGTCGCAGACTCTTGCGCGAGTATGCAGCCCATTGTGGTCTTCAGTCACTGAAAGAAACAAAATCAACGGCTTCCCCGGCTCAGGTGGTGACAGACATGTGCGGTCTGTAAGTATTCCTTGATCTGTTTAAAGCAAGTCTTGGCATCGGCCATCCCATTGGAATTTCTTTCCTTTCTTCAGGAGGGCCAAAAAGTGGTTCACAAGGCAAGGTTAATTTTGAGATAAAACCGTCTTATGAATTGCGGCTTTACCCAGAAAGCCTCGCACCTCTCTTTCAGTCTATTGCGTGACATTTCTAGGATGGCCTTGATTTTGGAAGGGTCGACTTCGATACCTCTCTGTGTAATCAGAAACCCCAGCATTCCCTACTGTAACACCAAAACGTACATCTTGAGGATTCAGCCGTAGCTGAAATTCTCCTGATCCTTTGAAAGAACTTTTGGCAAGGCGGTGTAGTGGCCCTCTCTTTCTTTGGACTTGGACAATCATGTGTCGTCCACATACACCTCAAACCTCTTTTGTGGATTCATGCGATGTTGCATAATGTGCTCGCGGCCCGTTGATATGTAGCTTCCAGCATTCTTCAGCCCCAAATGGCATTACCCTGTAGCAATAGGTCCCCTATCGGGGTGGTGAATGCAGTCTTTTCTCAGTCTTCAAGAGTGCCATCCACTATCTGGTTATAGCCCGAAAAAGCCATCCATGAACGAAAGCAAAGCATGCCCTGCTGTGAAGTCCACTTAAACTCATCGATGATGCGGCAAGGGGGAAGTCGTCCTTCGGACTAGCTCTATTCAAGTCGCCTAAAAATCCACGGCATGTACCCGGATCCTCACCATCCTCTCGGGCACCGGAACGATGTTTGGCCAACCAGTTTGGGTATTTGGATACTAGCAGGAAACCTGCCGTCAATTTGCTTGGTGACCTCTTCCTTAATCTTGAGAGCCCAGTCCGGGCGGATCCTTCTGAGTTTTTGTTTAACGGTGTCGGGCCTCGGGGTCAAGAGGGATCCTGTGCTGTACAATTCTTAGGATCGATTTCCAGACATGTCTTCGTAGGACCACGCTGAAAACATCTTTTGAAATCTTTTTAATAAAGCGACTAACGCTCGCGTTCCTCCGAACAACGTGGACCCGATCATGGACCAGCGCGGGTCCTCCTCGAGTACCAATATTCACTAGTAGTGATTTCATCCATAAGGGTTTAACAAATCTTTCCTGCTCTTGTTCAATTAAGCGTTGCAAAATCGGTAGGAATTTTCTTCCTTGTCGTTTTCATCAAAATTTTGAAAGTCTGTGACTTAATGTCAATAAAGCAAGGCACTCAAAAAAGTACGCAGAAACCACAAGCCACATCATTCTCATTAAAGCACATCCAATATCGTCCGATTCTTCGGTTACAAACAGACTCAAATAGAGAAAGAAAAAGACGACTTGGACAGGACTGTGGTATCGAGTTATCACCCCCTGGAATACCGGACTCAAACTCAGTCGAGTTAGAACCTGATTCCGGACTCAAATAGACTTCGGTGGAATCAGATTTCTGACTCACTACCTGAGACCGGTTGCTGCTGACAAAAATCCCTCTTCATACTGACAAATTGATAGATGGGTGCGATTAGATGCGATCAAAATGCTTACTGGTAGGCCCGCAGCTGCTTTCATTCCCGATCACTCATCACGAGAAGTTATCCCCCAAGCATTTCTGTTCGATCGAAGGATCTGAAAGTAGACATTGCCAGCGCTACCCCCATTTCAACTTTTCAGCGTCCTCAGACTCCACTTTCTTGCTCTGCTCAGCCTCAGCAATGGAGTCTGTCTGCTCTTCCGGCAACGTCATCCCCCGGATAACTGTAGGTCTCAAAGAAAATCTGAAAACCCTGGCACACGGCGCTTTCTCTTTGTTATCCACAGCTTTTGGGAAGCCACAAAATGGAAAGTCTTCCCCCTCCCGGACGAAAGCGTCCGTTTTTAGGGTACCTAGATATGGGTCGGTGCATTAATTCATATGGCTTCCCTGCTTCTTTGCTCTGGCTCTCCCAGCCTCTCCTTACGCTTCCTTACCCAATCCTTTTTATCTCTCTCTTT
>NW_021025493.1:872655-895789 GCF_004153795.1 Camellia sinensis | reverse complement strand
AATTGAAAATACAATGCAGTTAGTATGATGCGCCGAGCCCGGTGCATGCAATACAGATGAATGAATGCAAACATGCTGTCATACTGTATGCTAATTGAAACATGCCCTAATCTAACCATCATAAGCGGGTAAATAAAAGGGAGAAACACGTGGGGTTGGAAGACATACATCACACACATGCACACTTATTACAATATTGCCCTCGCTCAGAGGGTCCGAATAAATAATATACAGTCCCAAATTAATAAATAATACAGTCCCGAATAAATATAAAAATCCTAATTAATTTACAAATTAATCTAAGAAAACTATAAACTGGCATGCAAGCCAGGGACTGCCTCGACTCTGATGAATGATGTATGTTTGGGCTGCCTTGCGCGGAAATCCACTGGGATGCCCCAATTAGCCTCTGTTTTGCAATTATTCTTGGAAAGCGCGCCAAGCTCCGGAAGGTTACTAATTCTTGATTTGCCTTGAAGACTAATCTTTGACAGCCTTTTGGACCAAGAAATGCTGCCTCCTAAGCTCTGAGAAGACCCTCCAAGCTGCTGGAATGGAGTGGTGGTATGGTGCTAGGTGATGGTGAGGAAATGGTGTAAGAATCAAAGGGTTTTTTAAGGCTTAGAGTAGAGAGAGAGAGAGAGAGAGATTTTATGTGAGAGCTCCAAACCAAAATTTTCTAGCCCCTAAAACACAGCTGGGGGGTTCTGTTATATAGACACAAGAGGGTGGAAAAGAGGGGGAAAATGTGGGGGAAATGAAATTCAAATTTCCCCCCAAAATTGGCCTAAAAGGGAGATAAAGGGGCAAGTGATAGTAGGAGATCTCAAACCGAATAGATCCCTTCAACAAAGTTGAATAGGGGCTCAAAATAAGACACTTTGTAGTTTATGACAAGCCACGAAAATAAATACAAGTAGGCCTAAACTATCATGCAAGAAAAGGCCTAAAAGAGGGGTAAAGAAGCAAGTGGTAGTAGGAGATCTCAAATAGAAAAAAGTCCTTAATCAAACATGAAAAGGACCTCAAAATATGACTATCTCAAGTTTGGATCGGAGCCCAAAAATGCAGAATGAAGGTTCGGGAGCCAAAACACGCAGTTCGAGGCCTCGAAAGTGGGCTGTTAGGCACCGGAAGTGGTGTCCGACCACGAAGTTGGTCTCTCGGACCACAGTGTCCCTCAAAAGGGAGGAAATAATGTGTGTCCCAAAAACCGGAGCAAACGGAGGTGGTTAAGCGGTCCTGAACCGAGGCACACGGCCGACAGCTCCGAAAAATCGGGAACTAGGCTCCAAACGGGAAAAATGGCCTACGACCACAAAACCTAGCCTACGGCCACTGAGAGATGGTTTACGATTCCTCTCCCTCCCTTCGGGAAGAAAAAAAATAGAGAAAACAGGGCCTGGTTCGCAAACCGAGGCAAAGCATAAAAGAGCCCGGAAGTCCGGAGGCAAGGCTCGTAGCCGGGACTCCGCAACCTCAGAACGAGCAAAATATACAATATCACCGAGCGCTCAATCGGTGATGTTTGAGTCTTAAGGTCGGTCAAAAATGGGGTGTCTACAGTTGTCCCTCTTTGACAGAACTCGAAAGTCATAAGTGACGGGAGTGAATGTCAAAGCCCAGAGAAGACCCATTTTTGACAAGGCCGAAGACTTAGACAAACTGGTGAGATAAACAGAGATGTGCCCGCAGGCGCGCTCGCAGGCAGGGGGGCAGAATGCAACTGGCAATGCAAGACGCCGAAGGTGACTCAATGATCATGCAAATGCAGCAAGCTGTAATGAAGCACATATTCACAATAGATGCAACAGTTTTAAGCAAGAATGCAAAGCAACAACTACATTTCATGCAGTTAAGAATGCGGAGAATTATTCAATTCTCGCCACGTCTCACACGGAGAAGATACAATACCTGCGTGGTTCGTCTGGTTGCACCAGCCTCAAATGAACCGTACATAAATAACATGCCTCATGGTGCTGGGGATCTCTCGCTTCTTCTTGGTTGAACTCAGGTACTACTTTTCTCCCAGACTATGGTCGCGGCTTTCCCTATTCTCCAACAGGGTGACAGACTAGGTTGATTCAGTATCCAGAATTGAGGCGCATACACATGCTATCTCAATCTATGGGGCTGCCATACAGATTTCAAGCCGAGGATACACCCCTGGGTATTTAAACCAGACTTTAGTCTCAGAAATCCCGAACCTTTGCGTTCTAAGCAAGAGCCATTCGAACTCTAGTTTCTACCGTCTCAGTTGGTCTCCTAGGAACTCACCGCAAACATAGGCAGGTGGCTATACCAGACCACCGGAAGTTGTTCGGGCACGACAAACACCAAAGGAATTGCACCTCTAGAGGATTTAAGGTCTCCTAGACCAGGGAGTGCACAAGACAGTGCGAAGAAATGCAAGTAAAATGCAAGTACGATGCGCAAAAACAGCGCGAATGATGATACAGGATTTAAGGTCTCCTTAGACCAGAGGATTTAAGGTCTCCTGGACCAGGTGAGTGCACAAGACAGTGCGATGCAGAGTGAATGCACAAAACAGTGCTAAACAGATGCACAAAATAGTGCGATGCTAAAGGTGTACAAAACAGTACGAGCAAAATGAATGCACAAAACAGTGCGATACAGATAAGGTGCGCATGATAGCGCGATACAATGCATGCACAATGCAAGTAATGGTCACGGCGCAAGATAGCGCGATGCAATGCACTAACAAGTACAGGTGAGATGCGCAAGATAGTGCGAATGGTACAATGCACAAAATAGTGCGATACGCTAAGCAGCGCGATTGATTTGAAATGCACAAGACAGTGCGATGGAGGTGCGCAAAATAACGCGAATGATAAACTGCACAAAACAGTGCGATTGAGGTGCGCAAAATAGCGCGAATGATAAACTGCACAAAAAGTGCGATGTGCAAAATAGCGCGAATATAAACTACACAAAGCAGTGCGATTGAGGTGCGCAAAATTGCGCAAATAATAAACTACACAGAACAGTGCGATAGTGGTGCGCAAAATAGCGTGAATGATAAACTACACAAAACAGTACGATGCGCAAAATAGCGCGAATGTAAACTGCACAAAACAGTGCTATAAAATGCATCTTCTATGCAAGTATGGAAGCACATTCTATGCAATATTGAAAGCAAGCATATTCTATGCATGAAACAAGCAAAGCATATTCTATGCGGAATCGAAAGCAAGCATTTCTATGCATGAATCATAACGATGCGCGGCACACATGCAACAACAGTGTATAAGAAAGTTCACATTCTATGCAATAGAGGAGCATCAAATATGTACTCTGGTGCCTCTGATTTACCTCTTAGAGGACTTCACAACATACTCAGCTTAAAAAGGGCACACCCTGTTCAAATTGGCGAGAGATAACATCTGCATGTAAAACCCTCGGGTGTTGCTTGGACTGTCATTCTGACTTGAAGCAGACTTACACTTGAGGTAGAGGCGCACTCACACTTCGGTAATATTAACAAGGCCTGAAGAGGTACATCCGGAATACAATTACGGAACTTGCTGAAGGTGAAACTCACTCAGATGCTTCGATTTTCCTTCTTTTCTTTTGCTTTGCAGTCCGGAACCTAAATAGCTTCAGATAGGTCCTTGTTTTACTGTTCTGACATGACCTGGGTTGAACCCTGCGGTTTTACGAAAGAACAAATCTTGTTTTGCACAGATGCGGAGAACGGCACGGCACTCGGAGCACGAAACGATTTTATTTTTTTTGAAATCGAGAGATGAGTTTTCGACCAGGTATTGAGCCTACGACTGAACACAGCAAAACGACTCAACAAGGAAATAAAAGGCACACAACCTAGACACATCGAGTAACACTCGAAACGACTCAAAACAAGAATCGAGATAAAACAAAAAGACACGACACTCAGACGTGCACAGGGAGCCTGTTTCATCGGGTAGTGTTTCCCACCCTTTCTCATTTGTGGTTCTCACATCACTCGGCCCTCAAGCTCTGTTTTTTCTGAAAAAGCCATTTTCTCACTTTTTCTCTCATCACACATCTCTCTATTCTTCAATTTCTCATTTTTCATCGCTTCCCTGGGTGGTTGATGGATAAACAGGAAGTTGCGGGCTCTTGCCCCTAGCATGCTGCTAGATTTTTTTTCTCCTGCGCACAGCAGTGAACTTCTCCCACAGAGGGGTTGTGCTACAACTGGGTGTGTAGCAAATCTGCAGCTGACCGGTTGACGATGCTCTACTGGGTGTTTGGATGTGATAAGATCTGTCCAGATGATGGAGTGGGATATCTTGCCCCATTCCAGTTCGTGCTTCGCACTTGGCTGGATACCTCATTGCTTGGAGGATGTGAGAGCTTTCTGCCTTTTTGCTGTTAGCTTCAGTTGTGCCTTCTTCTGGCAGGTAGAGTGTCCTTTCTGGCAAGTATTTTGACAAAGGGGAAAAGACAGAACACCTGACTCAACTGTGCCCCTAGTTCATCAATTTGACCATTTTTTGTTTTTACTTTCTACTAAAACAGTTTTGACCAACATGAGAGTTAGATTAACGCACGTAGGTGGTTCATCCCCCGATCACATGGTCATATTATCCCCCAAGTTCACCGATCCAATGCCGATAGACTTTGCAGAGCTTGGCGCGGCAATGACCCCGTTGTCAATCAGATCTTGCACTTCGTGGTGAAGACGTTTTTTGGGTCCAAGAAATGGTCCAGTTTTGAAAAATGGAGTACTTTTCGAGAAGATTAGTCAACCTCAGTAAAAATTCTCAAAAACTATTTTTGCAAACGACCACTGCTCAACGAGCACGGAACGTACTCTTGAGATGCACAACCTTGGACCCATAGCAATGGAAAATTGCCCCTTGTCTGAAGGACACTGCATGGCAACGGAAAGTTGCCCCTTGTTTGAAATGACATTGCGGCGTTTTGAATGGCAACGGAAAGTTGCCCCTTGTTTGGATAGTACCGCAGCGCATTGTAGTCAGTCCTTAGAGCGACAAACACAACCAGACTCTCAGATACAGAGAAGACAAAGATGCCCAGAACCATCGCATGGACACAGTCGATTTGGAAGTGTTTATGGCTGGACTTCAGAATGAAGTTGCCTACGTATCCCAAAGATGGGAATCAAGCCTTACGTAGTTCGAGGTTAAGGTACACTCGGGTATTAACCTCTCATTTTTAGGCTCTAACTTTTGCCAAGGCGCCCGTCGCGGGTTTTCGACCTTGCGAGCTTTGTTCTTCTTTTCTTTTCAATTTTTTTCATTTTTCATTCATTTTTTTTTTATTTTTTCCTTGCTCTAACTTTTGCCTTGGTCGCCCTTCCGGCTTTTCGACCCAGCGAGCCTCTCAAAGGGTAAAAGTGTAGCATGGTCCATGCCAAATGGTTGTAGGGTTTTGAAGCCATCCATATCCAGGAGAGTGGCTGTTGATTTGCAAGAGGACTCATCTTCGGCTCTTCGAGCACATCTGACATCTTTGCCCCTAGTTCGAAGGGTACTTCTGTTCTAGCTTTGCAAGCTTCTTCTGATCTTCTTGATCCGACTTTCCTGGCCTCTTGTTCGAGGATTGCTTCAAATCTGGCCACACAGGCCTCACATTGTAGTGGACCGTTGAACATTCTGAATGGGTTCAAGGTTCGAGAACAAATGGATTGAATCTTGAGGCTGAGAGCAATCCTAGGCTGCACAATCTCAAGAGCGATTCTACACAAGTCTTCACAGGACCGCGCAAAACATTTTGTTTTTGAAAATTTTTAAGAAAGCGACAAATCGCTCGCGCTGAAGATAGTGTGAAACCAGTCTGGATCAAGCCAAGGTCCTTCTCAGTGCTCACGCTAACAAGCATGATTTTATTCATTAAGGGCTTAGCACGCCTCTCTTTCTCTCAAATGATCAAAGTTTTACAAATCCCGAGGAATTCCTCCCTCTTCGTTTTCACCACAGTGTTCAAAAAGTTTTGAAAAAACTCAGGTCATTACAATGACTTCAAGGCACAGAAAAGACAGAGTCCTTAGTCAAATACTACCATCTCATTTGGAATTTCTGGTACAACTAGCACAAGGCAGAAGCAAATGCTAGAGCGTGAAAATCACTGCTGTTTTATTCAAAATCTGTTGGCATAACTGGCTCCCTGGCAGAAACAGAGTCAAAACAAAACGAAAAGACAAACACAAAACAAAATGGTGACGCCCGAGGTAACACCCCCCCTCCCCCCGGAATCACTCGACTCCTATACAACAGGACTGACTCGATACAACAAGACAGACCCAAAACAAAAGAGACTGACTCAAAACAAAAAGACAGACTCAAAACAAAACAACAAAACAGACCCAATACCCAAGTCAGAAAGCACAAAAACTGGTATTTGCACATTGCTCAGAACAGTGCGTGCCATTCCCACGTCTGGAGTTAATCGAGCGCCGCCCGCAGGTGGTTTATCACCCGATCACATAACATTATCCCCCAAGTTCACTGATTCAGTGCCGATAGACTTTGCTGAGCTCGGCGGGAGGATGACCCCGTTGTCAAATAGATCCTGTACTTCATGGCGAAGACGGAAGCAGTCGTCGGTTGTATAGCCAGTTTGCTGATGGTATGCGCAGTACTGGGTAGCATCATGCGTAGCCGGAAGAGGGTTCGGGAGAGGCCGAGGCTCAAGGGGTTTGAGATGGCCTTGTCCAACAAGGATTTGGAAAGCTTTGGACAAAGGCATATAGAGGGCATGGAAGACCCTCCGACCTCGGGGTTGGTACTTCTGGGTTTGTGGATTTTTGCTGGACGCACCAAGAAAGGGATTGGCAGGTGCTGGCCTGGTTTGCTGATCTCTTCCGAGTGGAGGATTAGAGCTAACAGGATTGCCTCTGGTATAACGACCCTTCTCCCGGTTTTCCCTTCGATTCAGACTGCTCCCAACTTGAGTAGCGAAAGTGTCATCCACAACTTTTGCAACAACTGTGAGGACTTGCTCTTTGTCCAGTCCCTTGGCTCTCAAAGCCTTAACAGCCAACAGAAGATGTTCATGGGGATCCATGTCCATCCCTATCTTGTTCTTTCCACTCGCCTTTACCTCGCCAAGGGATTGGCATTCCTCAAATACCGCCCGTTCCAAGACTGGGGAGCCTTTTGACACGAACTCCCTGGTATGAGATGTGGTTGATGACGGAGCCAATGTCCCGGAGGCCAAATCTGTCACAGTTCTTTGAAGATCTTTTATCATTCCCATCAACTCAGAAGTAGTGGGTTCTCGGGTTTGACATGATTGGGGTTCAGGTGCACCCTTCATGCATAAGTCTATACTTTCTGGGATAAACACCTCAGGTTTGGGTAGTTGGGCCGGGGTGATGTATATGCTGGGGTCATAGGTGGATGGCAGTATATGGATAAGATTGAGGTAGGCAGGAGATGTTTGGCCATTGGGGTCTGAAGGTGGAGCTATCGTCCGGTTGTCGATGAGATTTTGGACCTCATGACGAAGGCAGTAGCAACGATCGGTGCCATGACCGCGCTGCTGTACATACAGTACTTGGCGGGGTTATGTCTGGCTAGGAGTGGGTCGGGAAGAGGTTGAGGATCGAGGGGTTTGAGATGCCCTCTTTCCATCAAGACTTTTAGTGCGCTAGTCAGGCTCATATAGAGAGGGGTGAAAGTTCTGCCCTGGGCTCGGGCTGGGCTGGTTGTTTGTAGGCTTGGTTTGGCAAAAGGGCTGGCTGTGGTGACTATATTGATTTCAGTGGGTTCGGGAATAGTGCTACTTTCGGCATTGGTACTCCTTGAAATCACCCTCCTTGTCGGTTCACTTGTTCTGGGAATGATCCCGCTGTTGAACGCATTCTCGACCTGAACCCCCAGTTCATGCAAGCTTTTGAAAGTGAATAATGGAGCGACTATCAATTTTTGCAACATATCATGCTCGAGGTTTCGCACCATCATTTGCACTTGATCCCTCTCAGAAGGGCGGCGATCTGTCATCTGTGCTGCCTTTGCTCTCCACCTCGCAACAAATTCCACAAAAGACTCTGTTGGGTTCTGGCGGGTTGCTTCAAGCTCTTGGATGGTCATTTCAACTTGGGTATTGTAGGAATACTGATCGACAAAGGCCTCAGCCAGTTCTTTCCAGTTTTGTTTCACTTTATCTTCCAACTTAGCGTACCAAGTGGCTGCTATACCCGACAGGGTTCTTCCATACAAAGAGAGTTTTTGTGGCTTAGTCAGACCCATCGGCTTTAGGACATCCAAGAAAAGTCGGATATGTACCATTGGATCTCCAGACCTGTCGAAATGGTCAATATATGGCATTTTGAATCTGTCTGGGAGCCGTACAGCAGACTCGGTGTGCCTATCCTCAATGTCGGGAATGGAGTTACGGCCCTGTGCCTTTTTGAATTGCTTCTCAAGGTTCGCAATTTTCACTGTGGTCAGATCGAGGTCATTAGCATCAAGGGGATAACGCCTCTCATTAGGCTGCACCAGGGGTCTGAAAACTTGGGCTTGAGCCAACCTTTCTCGAGGATCTGGACCCTGTAAATCTTCAGTTGGCGGAATTGGGTCAAAGTTTGGCTGGGGTCCCAAAGCTGGATGTAAGGCAGATGCTCCAGACGGGCGCTGCGTTTCAATACTAGTCTCAGCCTGCATGGTAGTTCCCTAATTTAACGCTGCTATCACGGCCACAAATTCTTCCGAACCTTGTGCCATCATGGTCTGTTGAGCCTGAACAAAGGTGATGTGACTGGTGACTGACAGATCAAATGAACCGGTGAGCCCTGACTGGCCTTTCTTTGCCTTGCCTCAGCGAAAGAACACTGGTTGCCCTTGAATTGAATTTCTGACCTAACAAAGTCTATCAGCACTAGTCCAATGTACCTGGGGGATATCGAAGCCTTCTGAAGCTATAGTTCCAGGACTACCTAGCAAGAGAGAAAACAGACAGCACCTCAGCTCAACTTCACCAAAACAGATACGAGTGTAGCAGGATGACTGTGCCCTCTACTGAATTCTGCCCCCAAAATTCAGTCTCAAATCTGATACCCTCAGGTAAACTGATTCCCGAATACTGATCTGGTGCCCGTAGGCCTGATGCCCGAACTTGTAAATTGATACATGCATTCCTGTAGAGACGCACTCTAAAAGCACATAACAGATAAGTGAGAGCCAAAACACCCTTATGTTGGGGTAGGGTTTCCCTGTCCTATTTTGTCAGGAGCTAGGGTTTCGCTATGCACTCAGCAGTTTCAAACAACCTATATCGGGTAAGTAACCTGTCCTAGTTTGGAATGGTCACTATGGATTCCGAATATGCACTAGGCCGAATGGTCAAGAAGGGTGCCCCGGTAAAATCGGGGTTTGTGTTCCCATACTGGCAGAGCCCACAGCTGGTCAGCCTTATGGTCATGCCTTGACAAGACAAGCCTTCGGCAAACCGTTCAGGAATAGCAGATGGAAAACACGGTGTCCTAGGCGCACCAATGCAAATGCAATGCAAAGAAACACACAAGTGTAGTCAAAACCAGATATCATGAGTTCGAGTCAAGTTCTCTAAATCCCCAGTAGAGTCGCCAGAAACTGTAGACGTCCCCGAACGCCTAGGAGGGTGAGTCCTGTTCTGTTCATTTGGGGTTACTACAGCTCGGACTCTTAAATTGTCACGGTTCTTAATCTGAACCAAAGAGTCCAAATCTGGCAAATCGTTTTGAGAAAACAGATTTTTAGAAATAAGCGCCAAACATGGACTGCTTTGCCAGATACAGAGTCGCCACCTAAATATTTTATTTTGGAAAATTTAGGAAACCCTGACTCGTTGCCTAAGGCCACGTGTCCGTCATCACCAAAGTTGCCTCGGCTCGGGAACTTGGGTACGATTGGGGAAGGTCACTTCGTGAGCACCCCCGCTCACCCGATCAAAGATCGGCCTCTACTAACTTTGATATCTAGTTTTGAAAAACATTGTGTGTTCTTATTCCGGTTATTAGCCTAGATTTACTATGTGATGCACACAACATACAAGTATAGACCGGGTCGCCTAAATTAGAACAAAACATTTCGTGTTTGTTTTTGAAAGATGGTTTGCTACTCGCAAGTAGGCTTAAAATGCAGATTTTGCCACCCTCAGGTGGGCTTAGAAAATATAGTTTTGCCACTATCTAGTGGGCTTAAAACTCACAGTTGATGATTTGTTCCAATCCAAGTAACCCAACCTTCACCCACAGGCATTCAAGCAGATATATCACATAAGCATATAGCCTCTTGGTAAGCATGCTATCATGGCAGCCACTCACACACATGTAAGGATGCTAAAGCATAAAACTCACTGAGTACTCCAAGCCAAAACAGAAGCTCATTAGAAATCCATGCATGGTCCTAATTATACAGAAATGCCTAATGCAACACATGCAAAAATGCAACTATAGCAGGCTCGGTTATTCTAAACATGACATATGAAATGCTACAGCTAACATGTATTCAACTTGGAATTGAAAATACAATGCAGTTAGTATGATGCGCCGATCCCGGTGCATGTAATACAGATGAATGAATGCAAACATGCTGTCATACTGTATGCTAATTGAAACATGCCCTAATCTAACCATCATAAGCGGGTAAATAAAAGGGAGAAAGACGTGGGGTTGGAAGACATACATCACACACACGCACACTTATTACAACATTGCCCTCGCTCGGAGGGTCCGAATAAATAATATACAGTCCCAAATGAATAAATAATACAGTCCCGAATAAATACAAAAATCCTAATTAATTTACAAATTAATCTAAGAAAGCTATAAACTGGCATGCAAGCCAGGGACTGCCTCGACTCTGATGAATGATGTATGTTTGGGCTGCCTTACGCGGAAATCCACTGGGATGCCCCAATTAGCCTCTGTTTTGCAATTATTCTTGGAAAGCACGCCAAGCTCTAGAAGGTTGCTAATTCTTGATTTGCCTTGAAGACTAATCTTTGACAGCCTTTTGGACCAAGAAATGCTGCCTCCTAAGCTTTGAGAAGACCCTCCAAGCTGCTGGAATGGAGTGGTGGTGTGGTGCTAGGTGATGGTGAGGAAATTGTGTAAGAATCAAAGGGTTTTTTAAGGCTTAGAGTAGAGAGAGAGAGAGATTTAATGTGAGAGCTCCAAACCAAAATTTTCTAAATCCTAAAACACAGCTGGGGGTCTGTTATATAGACACAAGAGGGTGGAAAAGAGGGGAAAAATGGGGGGGAAATGAAATTCAAATGTCCCCCCAAAATTGGCCTAAAAGGGAGATAAAGGGGCAAGTGATAGTAGGAGATCTCAAACTGAAGATATCCCTTCAACAAAGTTGAAGAGGGGCTCAAAATAAGACACTGTGTAGCTTATGACAAGCCACGAAAATAAATACAAGTAGGCCTAAACTATCATGCAAGAAAAGGCCTAAAAGAGGGGTAAAAAAGCAAGTGGCAGTAGGAGATCTCAAACAGCAAAAGGTCCTTAATCAAACATGAAAATAACCTCAAAATATGACTATCTCAAGTTCATGTCGGAGCCCAAAAATGCAGAATGAAGGTTCGGGAGCCAAAACACGCAGTTTGGGGCCCCGAAAGTGGGCTGTTAGGCACCAGAAGTGGTGTCCGACCACGAAGTTGGTCTCTCGGACCACAGTGTCCCTCAAAAGGGAGGAAATAAGGTGTGTACCAAAAACCGGAGCAAACAGAGGTGGTTAAGCGGTCCCGAACCGAGGCACACGGCCGACAACTCTGAAAAACCGGGAACTGGGCTCCAAACGGGAAAAATGGCCTACGACCACAAAACGTAGCCTACGGCCACTGAGAGATGGTCTACGAGACTGCTCCCTCCCTTCGGAAAGAAAAAAAAATAGAGAAAACAGGGCCTGGTTCGCAAACCGAGGCAAAGCACAAAAGAGCCCGGAAGTCCGGAGGCATGGGTCGCAGCCGGGACTCCGTAACCTCAGAACGAGCACAATATGCAATATCACCAAGCGCTTAATCGGTGATGTCTGAGTCTTAAGGTCGGTCAAAAATGGGGTGTCTACAAGTACGAAGCATGCATTGCTGGTTTAGAAGCGGCCCTGGAACTAAGGACAAGGCGGTTGGACGTCATTGGGGACTCGAACCTTGTCGTATCCCAAGCTAAGAGGGATTGAAAGGTCAAAGAAGAAAAGATGATAATGTACCACCAGACCTTGGACCTACTGATTCCTCGGTTTGAGAAGCTAAACTTCACTCATCTATTAAGAGAAAACAACAGGTTTGCAGATTCACTAGCAACTCTATCTTCCATGATTGACATCCCGTTTGGAGTCCGGATGCGTCCAGTCATTATTGACCAGAAATTTGTGCCGGCTTACGAGTTTATTGCTACTATAGATGAGGCTCAAGATGAGAACCCCTGGTATTACGATATTTGGAATTTCTTGGAGAATGAAGCATATCCACCAGGGGTAAATGCCAAGGATAAAAGGGCAATCAGAAGAATGGCCATTCAGTTCATCATCTGCGGAGGTAAATTGTATAAGAGAGGTTATCTGGGAATGCATAAGCTATGCGTTGAAGCTGAAGAATCAAAACGCCTGATGGAGGCCATCCATGGAGGGAAATGCGGTGCACATATGAACGGAGTAATGCTAGTTGTAGACACCCCATTTTTGACCGTCCTCAAGACTTGGACGTCACCGTTTGAACACTCGGTGATCATCCACGTTTGTGTTCGTCTTGAGTTCCCGGAGGTTTCGGCTACGCGCCTTGCCTTAGGACCTCTCGACTCAACTGTGTTGTGTTTGGTTTTGCACTAAACACTTGTGTTTTTGTTTGGAGGGCAGAGAATGGCTTGTTGGCCATCCCCACTCCTCACCAGCCATGGCTTGAGGCCATCAGCCGTGTCTTCTTGCCACCGACCATTGGTGATGGCCGGTCGGCACTTTGTGTGGTCAACCGACCATTTAGTTGGCCGATGGCCTCCTTTTCTGGCCGGTACCACATTGTTGCCTCTTGCAGGCATGGTGCATGCCAGCTGTGCCAGCTGGGATGTACAGACCCTCCCCCCACACGCTTGTGTGGCTGTTTTGGCTCCTTTGCCTCTTTTTAATCCAAACTTCTTCTAGAAGATTGCACCATTTTCTCAAGCTTCTTGAGGAAGCTTGACCCTTTGTCTTAGGTTCCTCAAGAAGCTTGGACCTTTGGGATAGCTTCTCTTAGAAGCTTGGTCCCTTTAACCCTTTCATTTAGCTTCTCTAAGAAGCTTCAAGCCTTTGCCTTGTCTATATAAGGAGACCTCTCTTCTCCATTTGGGAGGTTCAGCAAAACTAGACCTAATTACATATATCTCTGATATATATCACTCTCTCTCTATATATATCTCCCTCTCTCTCTTGATTTGTGTGTTTGAGGGCCTAAAAGTGTAGTTTGTTCTTTGTTTTGCACTAGAACACATAGTATTACACCATACTTCGACTTTGGAGGTGTTGAGGGTTGGTTCTTCAAGTTTTGAGCTAATTTTGATCAGAAGAAGGTGGTTGCACTTGCTGTTCTTGAAGTGTTCTTCAAGGGTAACACTTTTGCTTTATTTTTCCCAATCTTGCACTAGTCTTTAACCTATCTTTCATACTGATTTAAGCTTTGTGTATAACTGAAAAAATTCATGTATTTGCATGCTTAAGATACTTCATTAACGTCACTTTGGTGTTGGGGGTCGACCTCCCCCCTTTAGGCCTTGTTTGGCCCTTTTTGTGCTCTGTTTGTTAAGCTTTGGGGACTTTTGTGCATTGACCTTCTCACCACTGACATCCAGTGGATTTTCAGTGGTGAAGAAGGGGTCTTGAAGTTTTGCATAGGGGAGGGACACCCCTCTCCCTTTGTCTCTCTTTTGTTTGCATTTTTGGCTCATAAGGGTAGCATGTATGCTTAGTCGCTTTTGGCTTCATTTCAAAGGTTTTTGGGTGTTATTTGGTCATATTATATCTCTGTTTTTGGTCAGATTAATGGCCCCTTGCATGCTTAATATACTTTCTTTGTATTCCCTTATTTTGCCTAGAAGTGCATCATGCATTTAGCCTACCATGCTCTCATGTTTTTGCCTAGCTTTGTGAATCTTTTGGTCATGTTTCATCATGCTTGAGGTCTGTTAGGTATTGATTTGGTCATACCTTTCATGCTTTGTATAGTCCCTTTGCATTCTAGCATGTTGACATCGGGTGTGTAAGTCATTAGCATGCATTACCTTGGCTATTTCAGTAATTTGGAACCACTTATTATGTCATTTCAGTCCATGTTTTGTGCTTACATGCTTACATTTGTTCTCCTTTCAATGCCTTGAAGAGGTGTGGTCTCATGCTCCATGTTTGGACTTTTGCGCCTATGTGTTTGAGTCATTCAAGCTGCCATAACAGTGGGTTTTGGGACTTGTTTTGGTGCATTGTAACTTTGTTTTTGGTTGCATAGTCCATACCATGTTTGCTTGGGATAGGTGTTGGGCAATGCTCTCTTTTGTAGCATTGGATGCCTTCTTTTTGCATCCATTCCCTAGCATGTTTTGGCATCATTCTTGGCATGCTTTTCAGAGTTTAACATGAGTGTTTAATGTCCATGTATATCACCTTTGAGTGTTTTTTAGAGTAGCCCTCCATGCTTGGGTGATGGGCCTTGGTGTGTGCACACTTGCATGCATAATTTGTCCCCTTTCGTATCATCTTTTGGCCACTGTTTTGGGGTGTGGCTGAGGCCTCCCATTTTGGTTTAAGTCCCTCCTTGTATATAGTTGCATGTTTGACATATTGCCTATAATTACGTTCTTACATTATACCATGCTTGCATCATATGTTAGGTTGCATCACATTGTAGCATTGCATACTTGGCACTTTACATTCTTGAATGATAGGTTACCTTGCATTTGGCATGCCTTGTAACTTAGCCTCATGTTGCATATTTGAGCCACGATGCATTTTTGAGCCATGTTTGTATACATGCATTGCATGGTTTGATTTGGGTTGTCAAACCAAGCATGAGGGGTGAGGTGCGTTCATACTCAAAGTGACGAAACACGCCTCAACCTTCGGTCGTCAATGCCCTTGACCCCAACATGATAGGGCGTAAGGCATTCATCTCTTTTATGCATGCATCTACATTAAGTTGCAAACTTGGTGCCTTAGGCCATCATGCATCAAAATGCGTGATTGGTGGCCCGAGTACCGAGGGTCACACTCCCATGAGTCCATAGCATGATTGGCAGAGTGGCCATGCATACATTGCTTTAAATTTCCTTGCCATGCACTGTCTACCCTCTGTTGCTGTCAAAAATAGGTTTCTGCAAGAAGAAATGGACGGCCGGCCACATACAGTGCCGACCGACCATCAATGTCCAGCTGGTGGTGTAACTTTTGGGCCGATAAGTTCATCCCTATGGCCGGTGAACTTGAATTGTGGCCGGTGACACCCCAGAGCACTCAGAGGGTGATTCAAAATGGGTCTGGGGACTTTCAGAATTTTTAGAGGAGCAAGGCAGTGTAAATAGAGGCAACAGTGGCATGGCACAGGTTTCCGGGCGGGGTGAGTCGAGCATGCATCATCCTAGCATTCCGAGGCGGGGCTGCGACCATCATCTTTCTGCATTTAATTTGTTAATTAAATAGAAGATATGTAATATTTAATTAGTATAGAAGGGTTAATTATTTTTTGTTTTGTAATATTTATTCGGACCCTCCGAGCGAGGGCAATTGTGTAATAAGTGTGCGTGAGTGTGTGTGTAGTCTTCCAACCACGTCTTTCTCCCTTATTTTACTAGCTTTCAATGGTTAGTTCAGAGGCATTGCTTCGAACTTAGGCATACTTATGATAGCATGTTTGCATTCATTCATCTGTTTTGCATGCACCGGGCTCGGCGCATCATACTAACTGCATTGTATTTTCAATTCCAAGTTGAATACATGTTAGCTGTAGCATTTCATATGCCATGTTTAGAATAGCCAAGCCTGCTATAGTTGTATTTTTGCATGCGTTGCATTAGGCATTTTTTTGTATATTTAGGACCATGCATGGATTTCTAACATAGCTTATGTTTTGGCTTGGAGTACTCTGTAAGTCTTTTCGCTTTAGCATCCTTGCATGCGTGTGGGTGTTGCCATGACAGCATGCTTACCATGTGGCTAAATGCTTATGTGATATAATTGCATGAATGCCTGTGGGTGAAAGTTGGATTGTTTGAATTAGGATAATTCATCGAAATCCGTATTTTAGTCTACTCGCAAGTAGCAAAATTCAAACTATTTTCCAAACAAACGAAAATGCGATGCTTTGTTCCGACTTAGGCAATTTAGTCTATACTTGTTTTGCTGTACGCATCATATAGTAATTCTAGGCTAATAACCGATATAAGAATGCATAATGTTTTCAAAACAAGATATCATGGTTAGTAGAGGCGGATCTTCGGATCGGGCAAGAGGGGGTGCTCATAGTTGACCTTCCCCAATCGTACCCAAGTTTGCGAGCCGAGGCAACTTTGGTGATGACGGACACGTGGCCTTAGGCAAATGAGTCAAGGTTTCCTAAATTCTCAAAATAAAATATTTAGGTGGCGACTCTGTATTTGGAAAAGCAGTCCATGTTTGGCACCTCTTTTTTAAAAATCTATTTTCCAAAACAATTTGCCGGATTTGGACTCTTTGGCTCAGATTAAGAACCGTGATGATTTGAGAGTCCGAACTGTAGTGAGCCCAAAACGAACAGAACGGGGGTCATCCTCCCGGGGCGTTCGAGGATGTCTACACTAGCACGAAAGATCCTCAGACAAGGTTATTATTGGTCCACCATGGAGGAGGATTGTATCGGCTTTGTTCGGCGATGCCACAAGTGTCAGATCCATGCAAACCGCATGAACATTCCGCCGTCAAAGCTATACAATATGGCTTCGCCATGGCCATTTTCAGTTTGGGGAATCGATGTGATCGGGGCTGTCACTCCAAAGGGGTCGAATGGGCATGAGTTCATCCTAGTCGCGATAGATTATTTCACGAAGTGGGTTGAGGCCCAATCTTATGCGGTGTTGAAGGCGTCGCACGTTGCAAAGTTTATCAAAAACAACATCATCTGTCGTTATGGGGTCCCAAACGAGGTCATTTCACATAATGGTTCCTACTTCAAGAAGGAAGTGATTGACTTGTTGAAAAAATACAACGTGGCTTTTCATAAGTCATCCACATACTGGCCGCAAACCAATGGAGCGGCTGAGGTTACCAACAACAACATCAAGCACATACTGCCGAAGATGGTGGAAACCTACCGGGATTGGCCAGATAAGCTGCCGTTTCCACTGTGGGGTTACCGGAAGTCAATTCGAACTTCTACTGGGGCGACTCTGTATTCATTAGTTTATGGGATGGAGGCCGTTCTAACTATCGAGATTGAGGTTCCGTCTTTACAAGTGTTGGCTGAGTGTCAAATAGCTGAAGCAGATTGGCAGCAGAGCAGATTTGAAGAACTCATGCTTTTTGATGAGAGAAGACTGAAAGCACTGTACCATGTTCAAGGTTATCAGCGCAGAATTGCCAGGGCTTTCAACCAGAAAGTTAAGTCCCGGAATTTGAAAGAAGGAGATTTGGTGCTCAAGGACAACCGAGCTCCCATCCACGACCCTAGGGGCAAGTTCAGACCCAATTGGACTGGCTCTTACATCATCAAGTCTATCTGGTCAGGTGGAGCTGTGGTTTTGATGAACCTAGATGGCCTAGAGTTCTCACAGTCGATTAACATGGACAAGTTGAAGAAATATTACCCCTGAGAGGCTCGCTAGGCCGAAAACCCGAGAGGGCGACCTAGGCAAAAGTCAGAGCACAAAAAAATTTGAAATTATAAAAACTGAGCTTGCAAGGTTGAAAACCCGCAAAGGGCGGCCTTGGGAAAAGTTAGAGCATAAAAGGAGAGTGAAAATACTCGAGTGAACCCGAGCCTGAACTACGTAAGGCTTGATTCCCATCTTTGGGATACGTAGGCAACTTCATCCTGAAGTTCAGCCATAAAATTTTTCCCGATCAACTTTGTCCATTTGATCATCTCGGCCGTCTTTGTCTATTCAGCATTCAAGAGTTCGGTTATGATCTCCGGTGCAGTGCTTTTCAGACTGGGGGCAACTTTTCGTTGCTGTGCAGTGCCGCGATACTATTCAGACTAGGGGCAACCTTCCAGTTGCTAGGATCCGAGGTTGTGCACCTCAACAACAGATTTCAGGCGTGTCCAGTTTTGATTCATATCGAAAATGGTTTTGAAAAGTTTTAATAAAAGTTGACTTTGTTCAAAATTAATCTTTTTACAACTTAGACCATTTTTGGACCAAAGCGGAAAATCTTCAGTACCCACAATCTTCAATTTCATTGATTTCAATACAGAATTCTCCTGCTCTTGCATACAAATTGAAGTTACTTTTTATTACATTCATAAAGAAAACTTGAAAGTACTAATAAAGCAATAAATCCGGGCATAGATAAGTCAGGTGTTCCGGTGCCCCCTCCCAGAGCTAGTCAAAGCCTCTGATGCCAAAGTGGGCCCTTCCTGTGCCTCTTCATTGAGCCAATCCAAGCACTCAACAGACAAAGTGCAACTGAAAATGGGAGCGGGGGCCAGGAGCTCTCTAGTCCTCCATGCTATGGCATACCAGGCAAGCTGTGTGCCTCGGGCTGGGAATGTAGCAGGGTACTCTATCCCTTCTGGCGAGCAAGTCTGATCATGTCCAAATTGGCATTGGAACCGAAATGGAAAATAGAAGACACAGTGTGTCATGCCAATCAATTGAATCCCAGGTTGACGGGTCATGTTGTAACTTATTGCCGGTAGATTGAGCCAATGGCAACGCCAAGCGATGCGGTTTGCAGACAAACGGCACATCCAGTTATACCACCAGCCCTCATCCAGGGCATCGACCAGGCGTTGTTGGAAAAAGTAGCCGCGAGCTGAGTATGCTGGGCAAGACTCCACAATTTGTAACTTGCCCATCAACCACACCTGGGGAGGGATAAAAAATGAGAGAATAAAGAATAGAGAGATGTACGATGAGAGAAAAGTAAGAAAAGGGTTTTGTGAGAAAAACCGAGCCTCAGGGCCGAGTGATGTGAGCAATACATATGTGAGATTGGGTGGGAAACTTTACCTGTAATAGTAGTGGGCTCCCCGCAAGCCTAGCCGTCTCCTAGTGATGAAAAGCGTCTAAGCCCATCAATGTCTCAGCCAATTTCATGGCAATGCAGCTCTTGCCCTCTTTCAAACCTTGGGCAACCTCGATCAACCGGACACTGAATCCACCGGAGCCCGGGGTAAGCAAGAAATGAGATAGCAAGCATAGGCGAAGCGCGTGTCCCTGATAGCCCTGCCAATGATGGTCGCCGTGGTCACCAACATCAGAAAACCAGTGAACCAAGCTTGGGATGTCCAGCTCCCCGTCGTGAATCAATAATCGAGCGTCATGTAAAGTGTGGCCACACATTCGTCCTAGGGCTTGGACGTGGCCAAATCGGAGTTAAGGCAAGATTTTCTCATTTCGCTCGGATTCCATCAAAGCTTGAAAATCTTCAAAAGTAGGACACATCTTTTTCCCGCTAAAGCTAAAAACGTGTGTTACCGGATTCCAAAACCTTGCCGCGGCATGGAGGAAAGGAAGATGCAGCGGAGTACGGCCCAGTGTGAATAGTGCATTCAAGCCGAAGCCCCAGAAGTTCAACTTTTCCAAGCCATCCAGAGAAGCAATCCAAGCTGTGAGATTTTGGATGAGGAACGCCTCCATTTTGATGCAAAACTGAGACAAAATGAATGAACCACGAGGCTGGAACTTTTAAAGAGGATAAGGCACTGTTCGGGGGACACGTGTCGAAAAGCTGGTGGTTACCACACCAAGTGGTCAGCCGACCACCCCTTGGTCTCCAATGAAAAAAAGCTGGTCGGCCAGCTTCCTTAGGTGGTCTGCCATAGAGAGAAATAGGGCTTTGGTCTTGTCCTAGCTTCTAGAAAAGAGTTCCTAGCATTTCCAGGCGTCAAGAGTGTTGAAGGTTTAAGTTTACCTCAGTTTCGGATACGTTCCGTCACCCAGATCGTCCGAAATGCATTTGTTTATCGAGTTGTTGTTAAGTCCTGTTTATCGAGTTGTTGTTTTTGCTTATCGAGTTGTTGTTTTGCTTATCGAGTTGTTAGGTTTTGTCGAGTTGTCGAGTTTTATATATCGAGTTGTTACTCTTTGTTTACCTAACGTTGTTGTGTCTTGCTTATCAAGTTGTAAACTTGCTAAGGTTTTGTTGTTTCTTAGTGAGTTGAGTTGTTTAGTTTATTATGTCGATTCACTACCTGACTTGGCAATATTCGTTATTCAATTTTCATTCCATCTCATTTTTGTGCGAAATGATGTGATGCGATGCAAGAACATAAAATGCAACACTTTTTCAAAAAGCTATTTCATTCCATCATGCTTCCTTTGTTACCACATTTTACAACAAGGGTACAAGTTTTACAAAAAATAAAATTGCCTAATAATGTTCAATGTGCTACAACTACTAGTAAAAAAGGAAATAAAGCAGGAACAGCTGCATCAGTGCTATCAAGCACAGGAATAAGAGGCCCTCTTCGTCCTCTTCTGTGGAACAACCTCTGCACCATCATCATCATCGGAATCGTAGTCATTGCCCTCGGAATCCTCCTCGGCATCATCTCCATTATAGGAATCGGAACCAGAATCATCCTCTCTGCCAACAGATGTCTCTAACTGGGGATGTGTAGACTCCTCCTCCTCGCTAGACTCCTCCTCTATGACAGGTGCTTTGCGTCAACCTCGGCCGCGAGTCGAACCCCCTCTCCCAGCTCTCTGAGAAGGCCTGGATGGCCCGGCCTGTGGCCCAGTATGTAGCGGAGGCATCTGAAAAGAAAGAGCGCAATTTGAATACATTAGCCAAAGTATGTATATCAGATTCAGATGCAGATGCAAGAAAACTACATAGAGTGGGTGTATGCAGATACAATA
Organism: Camellia sinensis; assembly: GCF_004153795.1. Taxonomy (NCBI): domain Eukaryota; kingdom Viridiplantae; phylum Streptophyta; class Magnoliopsida; order Ericales; family Theaceae; genus Camellia; species Camellia sinensis. The sequence goes on along the minus strand of NW_021025493.1, from coordinate 874,812 downwards.
CATGAATGTGGTGTGTGTAAGATGTGCTCTACACATGTATTCAATCAATGCAGTGAAATGTTCAAGTTCAGCATGTCATCAGGAGTATGATAAATACAAGAAAACTAAAGAGTACCAGGACACCGACGATGGACAACTGCGTCTCTCTCCGCAGGACCATGCCCTCGAGTGAGGCTACTAACCCAAGTAACCCTTTCGTATACTCCCTGGATGGCTGCAGATACAAGCTCAAGTCACCAATGAGTAAATGAATGCCTAAGTATCTAAGTGGTAAATGAAAAGCAGTGGAACATACCGGTGGTGAGTCAGGATCAGTGACGTCTCAGTGATCGGGCATAGGGGGCTCTATTAGAATCGGGTAGGAAGTCCCGTATCGCCATCCTGTCAACTCAGTCGGGATATCTGGCCATCCGACGTGATGATAAGTCAGAGGAATCGAGGGGACCAGTCCAGTCCCACCACTCGATGTACCGGCCTTGCTGGTCGAAGGAATATCTGTAGCCCAGGCTCGGCTCGATGATGGCATGCTAGCAGACCTCCTCGTGGGAGTACGGACACCTGTTAATGGAGGCATCAAGTATGTATGACGGTAAGTCGCGTACTCCCCCTCCTCCAAATGTAGAAGTACGTCGGTACCCAACATGGTGCTATCAACATCCTGGGGACTGAGCCCCTCAGTAGACCGCATGTCGTCTGGAGGTGCTACGGGGACACTCTGCTCGGGGTAGCCCATAGTTTGGCGCGTGAAGCGGTCCCCCATAAACCAGGCCCTACCAACGGGCCCCTTAAATAGGATCCTGTACCGAGAAGTGACCCATCCTCCAGCAAACTGAAATCGGGTATCTCCACCCAAGGGCGCCCAGGGTTGCCATGTGATCTGCGGATAACCAATGCATGAGCCGATTAGAAGTCATAAATGTGCAAGATGAATCAAAGATGAAAACATGAAGAACTGAGAGTTCTGAATTACCTCGGTCGTCCGCACTGTATCAAAAAACTGCCGCAGATAGGGGAGAGTCTCCCGAGCTCTCGGCCGATACTGGCCCTCAAATACGAACGAGTAAGGAATCGTGAGAGGCACCTCCACCTCAAGCTCCGGGGCTAGCATTGGAAAGTACGCGAAAACCCATAGCTGTGGAAAATAGGGCAATATCCATCAGAATATAGAATGCTGAGTGCATAATGTGAATGCAGAATGTACAGAGAATATAGAATGCTGAGAGCAGAATGCAAAGTACAGAATGTAAAGTGTACTGTGTGTGCAGTGTACAGGTAGTGAAAATTAGAAATGTAAATCAAGAGGGCAGAAAGTACCTCCCAGGTTCTCCAATAGCCACCAACTATGTTCCCCCGTCCGCGGGAGGTCGCACTCATGTAGCAGTAGAGGGTATCCAGGCTGGCGCCACCCCAGTCATACTGGGTGACCTGTGATAGGTCTACCAGAGCACTCAGCAGATAAAGTCCAACGGTGTTCCCTCTATCGGAGAACAGAGTGGTCCCGAAAAGGAACATCAAAAATCCCCGAGTGTACTGTGCTATCTCCTCGGGAGTCTCGGGAACAGCCCCCCTGAACTGTGTAGAAAACCAAGTGTACCGGACGCGGCCCGAAGATCTGTCAACCGGTGGGCGAGCTCCCAACAGATAAATCCAGGCAGCCTCCCACTCACCCATATCCTCGTTATAGGGGATCGGCCAGCCTCCTACATCAAGGCCTGTCAGCACGGCAAAGTCGAACGGGGTCATCGTCATGTCCCCGGTAGCTGAGAAATGGAAGGAGTTGGTGGTGTCCCACCATCTCTCTACGAGGGTGCCCATCAGAGTTCTGCTCACTGGATAACGTGATATCCCCGTACAGAAGGGTCCAAACCCTGCCTGGTCAACCAGATCGCGAACGGCCTCTGGGAGCTCCGCGTACCACTCCTTGGCGATGATCGATCCATATCCTTGTGTAATACGGGAAGATACCTGCATTTAGAATGAACACATGTATTCAATTTCATAATAAAGTATGTGAGCTATGTGCAAATTAAATCAAATACAATGCCGTGTGCTGTGTGTTCACCTCAAAATTCGGGTTGCGTGTTCAGAAATTCAACAGTTTGGGCTGCGTGTTCAACTCTCAACAAGGTGTGTGCTGTGTGTTCACCTCAAAATTCG
>NW_021025493.1:826116-868069 GCF_004153795.1 Camellia sinensis | reverse complement strand
GTGTAGAGGACAAGGGTCGACCCTTGGAACCAGTGGTGTCGACCCTTTACTTTAGAATACAACACAGAACAAAATAACAAGGGAAGGGTCGACCCTAGGAACTCAAGTGTCAACCCCCAAAACCAGCAGAGGCACTAAGAGTAAGGCAACAAAATGGTGTCGACCCCCAAAAAGGAAAGTGTCGACCCTAGAATAAATTTTCCAAGTTTCCAAAGAATTTTTCAACATAAACAAGTGCGAACGAACAATCCTAACAAGTCTAAATTGAATCATACTCCTCCAAAACCAAAATACAACAACTCCAAAGACTCCCAAAATGAAAATAAAGGAATTAAATACACTCTCCAATAGTTTAAAGGACCCAAGTGCTACACTTTCAGTTTGTAACAAACTTCACATAAGATACCTCAAAATACTCCCCACATTTACTGGCCATCAAGCACAATAGGGCAAGTGGGCACCTCTTACTTTTTGAAAACCTCCACATTTACCAACGACCAAGCACGGAGGGCCAATTAGACACCCGTTTCATTTCAAAAACATCTCCATATTTTCCAGCCACCGAGCACGAAGGGGCAATTGAACACCCATCAATCATTTCAACATTTTCCCCACATTTACCAGCATTTAGCATGAAAGGGCAATTGGGCACCTTTACTAGAATACCAATGACATCTCCACATTTTTCGGCCTCCGAGCACGGAAGGGCAATTGGGCACCTCACACACACAACACATTCCGAAACCACACACAAGGGGAGAGGGGTGTCCCTCCCCTATGCAAGACCTCAAAACCCCTTCACCACCACTAAAAATCCTTTGGATTTCAGTGGTGAGAAGGTCAACACACGAAAGTTCCCAAAGCTCAACAAAGAAGGCACAAAAATGGGCCAAACAAGGCCTAAAAGGGGGAGGACAACCCCAAACACAAAAGTGACCTTAATGAAACATCTTAAGCATGAAAAATCAGAACTTTTATCAATTATACATAAAGCTCAAAATAACATGCAAGATAGGTTAAAAGCTAGTGCAAGAATGGGGAATACAAAGCAATATTGCTCACCCTTGAAGAACACTTCAAAAACAGCAACTCCAGCCCCCCTCATCTGATCAAAACCAACTCAAAACAGCAAGAACAACCTATCAACACCTTAACTACCCAAGTATGGTGTAACACTAGGTGTCTTAGTGCCAAACTAAGAACAAAACTCACTTTTGAACACTCTAACACACACAAATGTAGAGAGAGATGGAGATATATATATAGAGAGAGTGATATATATGACATATATATCTCTGATTTGCTGAACCTCTCCAAAGGAGAAGGGAGGCTCTCTTTTATAGAACAAACAAGGGCCAAAGCTTCTTAGAGAAGCTAAGGCAAAGGGGTCAAGCTTCCTCAAGAAGCTAGACCTAAAGTCCAAGCTTCTTGGGGAAGCTAAGACAAAGGGTTCAACCTTCTGGAGGAAGCTAAGACAAAGGATCTAAGCTTCTTCAAGAAGCTTAGAGCAAAAAGGTACAAAGGGTGCAAGTCCTCCATACACGTGTATGAAGGACAAGTCCGTGCACCCCAGCTGGCACAACTGGCATGCACAATGCCTGGAAAAGGCAAAAAGGAGGCACCGGCCAGAAAAAGATACAATCGGCCCAATAAATGGCCGACCGACCAAATATCTGTGCCGGCCGACCAAACAATTGGTCGGTAGAAAGAAAGCAAGGTCGGTGGCTTCGTGCCATGGCCGGTGGGTTTAAGGGATGGCTAACAAGCCACTTCCTACCCTCAGGTACAAAAACCACAAATCCTTGGTCCACAACCAAGCACAAAATAGTCAAGTCGAGAGATCCTAAGGCAAGGTGCGTAGCCGAGTCCTTCGGGATCTCAAAATGAACACGAACATGGATGATCACCGAGTGTTCAAACTATGGCGTCCAAGTCTTGAGGACGGTCAAAAATGGGGTGTCTACAGTTGCCCCTCTTTGACAGAACTCAAAAGTCATAATAATGACAGGAGTGAATGTCAAAGCCCAGAGATGACCCATTTTTGACAAGGCCAAAGACTTAGACAAGCATACAAGCTACAAACAAAGATATGAGCCTGAAGGCAGGGGCAAAATGCAAAACAATGCACAAAGCTGAGCATAACTTATGATCATGCAAAGAAAGCTGTAATGAAGCATAACATGCGACAGTTTTAAGCTAACACAAGCCAAACTACACTACAATGCAGAGAGGGTGTAAGAGAATCATTCAATTCTCGCTATGTTTCACGTGGAGAACATAATACCTATTCGGCTCATCTGGTTGTGCCAGCTTCAAATGAACCGTACATACAATATCGTGCCTGTAAGAGAAAGAAAACTTAACAAGTACAATATTGGTAGAAACATGCATAACAATGCGATTGAAAGGTGCGTGACAACGCAAGCGAAGGGGTGCATGACAATGCGGGTGAGAGGGGTGCATAACAACGCAACCCAAGTGTGTGCATAGCAATGCAATTTGAAATAGTCATAACAATGCTATGAAGGCACAAACACATATAAGTAAAGTACACGTGATAACGTGTAGGATGTGTGGAGGTGAGGAAGAGTATACACATGTAAGTAAAGCATGTGCGACAACGCATGCAATGTGTAGGGCAGTTGATAAGTATACACATGTAAGTAAAGCATGCGCGATAACGCATGTAATGTGTATAGCGCAGGAATGAAATGTACACATGTAAGTAAAGCACATGCGACAACATGTACAATGTGTGAAAATGAAGGAACTTGAACACATATAAGTAAAGTATAACGCGACAACGCATGCAATGTGTGTAGGAACTTGAACACATATAAGTAAAGCATAACGCGACAACGCATGCAATGTGTATAGGGACTTGAATACATATAAGTAAAGCATAATGCGACAACGCATGCAACGTGTGTGCGGAAGGATGCAAGATAATGCAACTTAAGAATGCGAAACAACGTGGGTGGACAGGAAGATGCAAGACAATGCAACCTAAGTGTGACGCATAACAATGCGGGTTGGATGCAAAATGATATGCGATATTACAAAACAATGTAATAATATATAATGTATTGAAACAATGCAAGTGATATGCAATGCATTTGAGATGATCAAATCACAAGCAGTACAAAGCCACACAAATATCATGAAGAGGATGGAGATATAACATAAAACTTCGCCTACCATAGAAAAGGTGCCGACGCCCTCAAACCATAATCCCATCAGTGGAATGGACGCGTACACACGCAAAACTATGTGTGTGTAGACGGAACACAAAATACAAGTATTTGGGTGGCATCATATAAGTGAGGAATGACCTGTTGAGGAAAGATCGTGATCCTAAATGCTAGATGCAACACACTGCACTATAATGCAATGAATGCAATGGATAAGGCGTGTGGCCAAACCGTGTCTTGCCTAGGAAAGGCATGGACACAAACAAACCACGTTTAACACGGAAATGGTGCCATCAGCCTCAACACTAGGTGCGTACACAGAATATCATAACCATGCTTCAACGTGAAAAGTATGGGCACATACCAGACCAAGCTCAACATGGAAAGGCGCAAGCCATAGATGGATAATGCAGTAAATGCATGCAAACTACAATGCAATATATATTCTATATGCAATGTAATGTAATAGCTAAATGCGTTGAATGGAATGGATAAGGCGCGCGGCCAAACCGTATCTTGCCTAGGAAAGGCATGGACACAAACAAACCACATTTAACACAGAAATGGAGCCGTCACCCTCAACACTAGGTGCGTACACATAATATCATAACCATGCTTCAACGTGAAAAGTATGGGCACATACCAGACCAAGCTCAACATGGAAAAGCGTAAGTGATAGATGGAGGTGATGCAGTAAATGCATGCAATATGTGCTATGTACAATGCAATATACATGCTAGCTAAAAATGCAATGGATGCAGTGGATAAGGCGCGCGACCAAACCAAATCTTGCCTAGGAAAGGCATGGACACATACAAAACATGTTTAACACGAAAACGGTGCCATCACCCTCAACACTAGGTGCGCACACATAATATCATAACCATGCTTCAACGTGAAAAGTATGGGCACATACCAGACCAAGCTCAACATGGAAAGGCGTAAACCATAGATGGATAATGCAGTAAATGCATACAAACTACAATGCAATTGATACAATGAATGTATGTAATGTATGCTATGTACAATGCAATATACATACTAAATGATGCAGTAGAGAAATGCATGACAATACAAATGAGATATGCATGACAATGCAAGATAGAGAAATGCATGGCAATGCAAATGGAAGCGAAACATGCGTGTCAACGCAAGTAAAGAGTGCATGACAATGTAGGTGGAATCAAAACATGCGTGTCGACGCAAGTGAAGAGTGCATGACAATGTAGGTGTAAACATCACCGAACGCCCCGATAGGATGACCCCCATTCTGTTCGTTTTGGGTTCACTACAGTTCGGATTCTCAAATTGTCATGGTTCTTAATCTGAACCAAAGAGTCCAAATCCGGCAAATCGTTTTGAAAAACAGATTCTTAGAAAAGAAGTGCCAAACATGGACTGCTTTGCCAGATACAGAGTCGCCACCTAAATATTTTTTATGGGGGAATTTAGGAAACCCTGACTCGTTTGCCTAAGGCCACGTGTCCGTCATCACCAAAGTTGCCTCGGCTCAGGAACTTGGGTACGATTGGGGAAGGTCAGCTATGAGCACCCCCTCTCGCCCGATCCGAAGATCGACCTCTACTAACCATGATATCTTGTTTTGAAAACATTATGCATTCTTATACCGGTTATTACCCTAGAATTACTATGTGATTCGTACAGCAAAACAAGTATAGACTAAATTGCCTAAGTCGGAACAAAGCATCGCATTTTTGTTTGTCTGGAAAATAATTTGAATTTTGCTACTCGCGAGTAGACTAAATTACGGATTTCGATGAATTATCCCAATTTAAACAATCCAACCTTCACCCACAGGCATTCATGCAGTTATATCACATAAGCATATAGCCACATGGTAAGCATGCTATCATGTTAACATTCACACTCATGCGAGCTGCTAAAGCATAAATACTTACATCGTACTCCGTGCCAAAACAGTGAACTAGTTAGTAATCATATGCATGATCCTAATTCATGTTAAGGTGGCTAATGCATCTCATACAAAATGTCACTAGAATAGGCTCGGCTAATCTATGAGTGGCATGTGAGATGCAACTGATAACATGTATTCAAGTTTGATTTGAAATATTATGCAGTTAGTATGATGCGCCGAGCCCGGTGCATGCAATACTGATGAATGATGCATGCATGCATAGCATAAGGATGCTAAATTAAATATGCCCTAGTACTGACCATCAAAGCAGGTAAGTAAAAGAAATAAAGAAATGGGGGTTGGAAGACATGCACATACGCACCCACACTTATTACAAATTTGCCCTCGCTTGGAGGGACCGAAAGAATAATACAATTTAACTAACTATCAAGCTAACTAAATATTACAGACAATTAACTAGTTAAGCAAATTAACTAAGCTAATTAAGCAGTAAAAGCAGCCTCAGGAAGAGGGCCCAATGTATGCACGCTCGGTTTCGCTCGGAAACCCACCACCATGCAAAAGTTTGCCTCTATTTCCCCTGCTCTGCTCCTCTGAAAATTGCACAACTCCCAAGGTATGCTCCATGGACACTGTGGATCACCACCGACCAAGTGGAAACCCCACCGATCATGTCTGGATGGTCATTGACCATTTGTTCAGCTCTCGGCCATCAATAATTGGTCGGTTGACACTCCATGTAGTCGACTGGACAAGTCTTCCTGCAGAACCTGTTTTGACAGCAGCAGAGGGCAAAACAAGGCATGGCAATGCATTTCAGGCAAATGTGTGCACCAACACATCCCTTATCATGTTCATGACTTAAAGGGGTATGGCCCTTGATTCCCGGATCACCAATCGCGCATTTCGATGCGTGATGGCCCAAGTAACCAAGTGTGCATTTTGATATCAAATGAAATGCAATGCACGCAAACAAACAAATGAGGCCCCAACCTCTAGCACTTGATCAGGAGGCAAGGCATGCATGCCAATGCAATACAACCTAGACATGCGGACTAAGCATGTAACATGGCAATGCAAACAAGCATACAAGGCATGTGACGATCATGCTAATGACAAGTATGCAATGTGTAATGTGGATGTTCAAGCATGTGATAGGCTAAGTATGCCACAACATGCAAGGCTAACGGACATGCAAGATATGATGCAATCAAAGCATGCGGAGTGTAAGACATGTAATAACATGTAAAGAGTGGACTTAGACTAATTTAGGTAGCTCTATACTAGGCCCAAAACAGTGGCCAACATGCTAAGGAATGGGAGGCAAAACACACACAAACATACACATGTTAAGGCCTAAACACTTAAGCATATGGAGACAACTTTTAAGCACACTTAAAAGAGGATAACATGGACATATGGAATACATTATAAGCTCTGAAATCATGTTATAAAATGATGCCAAATCAATCTAAACAAGGCAATCAAAGTATGCAAACAAAGTCCAAGGTCTAAGGCTCACCAAAGAGGTACTAAACTACCCTTAACAAAACCAAACATGGCATGAATTGAACAACTAAAATCAGAGTTTTGGCATGTTAAAACAAAGCCAAAAACACAATGACATGGCATCCTAGAGGCCTAAACATGATGGCATACATGAAGGCACAAACATGGAGCATGAAACACCAACCCTTTAAGGCCTTAAAGGAACACCAAATGCAAGCATGCAAACACACCACAAAGACTGAAATGGCATGGCAAGTGGTTCCAAACCACTGAAACAAAGCAAGGATGGCATGCTAGAGGGGTCAATGCTTAGGGCATACAAGAGACGTTGCATGGTAGCTATACAAAGCAAAGCATGGACTACCCGAATGACCAAAAATAGACCTTTAGCACATCAAAACAAGCACAAAAGCTTCACAAAGCTTGGTCAAAACATGCTAGAACAAGGCTCAAAGCACAAAGCACGTTAAGGCTAAAACAAGGCATTACAAGACATGTATGCAAGGCATGCATGGTGTGTCTAAACCAAGTAAAAACAGAGGTAAAACATGGCAAAATACTACCAAATACCTACTGAAACATGGCCAACATGAGTTTAAAAATGGTGCTCACACATGAGGCTTAAATGGCATATATTAAAGACAATAAGGAGAGGGGATGGCCCTCTCCATCTTACGACCTTAAACCACCATCCTCACCACTGAAATTCCTCAAGATTTCAGTGGTGAGGAGGCCCAAACAAGGTGGTCCCGGAGCTCACCAAAATAGCACCAAAATGGGGCCAAACAAGCCCTAAGAGGGGTCAAACAACCTCAAACAACAAAGTGACCTTAAACAACTATTTAAAGCACTCAAAAACAAGACTTTTATTAGTTATATATAAAGTCTAAAAATAGTTGCAAGATAGGTTAAAAAGCTATGCAAAAATGGGAAAAAATGGGTAAGATTGTTATCCTTGTAGACCTCCTTCACAAACAATGCTCCAGCTGATTCTTTGAGCTCAAAACCAATCAAGAACTTCAAGAACAGCTCCCTAGCACCTCAGTAGCCAAGGTAAGGTGTAATGGTGGGTGTTTGTGTGCAATAATAAGACCAAAAAACACACTCATACACAAAAGAGAGAGAGATATAGAGATGGGGGATATGCAAACCCTAACCCTAGTATCAGAGCCCTCTAGAAAAATGTTGTAACCCTAATGGAGGGAGAAGAGGCTCCCTCTTATAGAGATTCACTCTTGCAAAGCTTCTAAAACAAGCTAAGCAAGAGTGAAATCCCTCCATACACGTGTATGGAGGGGAGCAAAGTGTATGCCAGCTAGCACAGCTGGCATAAAAATATCTGCAAAAGTAGATGTACAGTGGTCGGCCAGCCAAAAATGCTATTTGTCTAAAAAAGATGGCCAGTCGAGCACAAAGAGTGCCTGTCGGCCAAACATTTGGCCGATGGCAACAAACAAATGGCCGGTAGCCTCAAGCCATGGCTGGTGAGGTGTAGGGATGGCCAACAAGCCATTCCCTGCCCCCCAAAGCAAAAACACAAGTGTTTGGTGTAAAACCAGACACAAAACAGTCGAGTTGAGAGATCCTGAAGCAAGGTGCGTACCCAAGACCTCCGGGAACTCAAGACTAACACAAACAAGGATGATCACCGAGTGTTCAAACGGTGACGTCCAAGTCTTGAGGACGTTCAAAAATGGGGTGTCTACAGCAGGTTAAAGTGCGCAACAACGCAATGCACTAACAAGTGCAGGTAGACTGCGCAGGACAGCGCGAATGTAATACAATGCGATGCAAGTGTAGGTGCGATGCGCAAGATAGCGCAAATGAAACAATGTAAAGCACAAAATAGTGTAATGCGCAAAACAGCGCGAATGGAAATGCAATGCACTAACAAGTGCAGATGAGGTGCGCAAGATAACGCGATGCGCAAAATAGCGCGATAATACGCATGCACGATGCAAGTAAGGTGCACAAAACAGTGTGATTGAGGTACGTAAAATAGTGCGATTGAAATGCAATGCACAAAACAGTGCGATTAAGGTGCGCAAAATAGCGCGAATGATGCAATGCAATGTAAGGTGCACAAAACAGTGCGATGCGCAAGAGAGCACGATGCATTAGACAACACAAGTGCACAAGATAGTGCAAATGCATAAGATAGTGCGATGCGCTAGACAGCACGACGCGTTAGACAATGCAAGTGCACAAGGTAGTGCGATGCGCTAGACAACGCGAGTGCACAAGACAGTGCGATTGCACAAGATAGTGCAATGCGCTAGACAGCGTGATGCGTTAGACAACGCGAGTGCACAAGACAGTGCGATTGCACAAGTGCGATGCGCTAGACAGCACGATGCGTTAGACAACGCGAGTGCATAAGACAGTACGATTGCACAAGATAGTACGATGCGCTAGATAGCGTGATGCGTTAGACAACGCGAGTGCACAAGACAGTGCGGTTACACAAGATAGTGCGATGCGTTAGACAACGCGAGTGCACAAGACAGTGCGATTGCACAAGATAGTGCGATGCGTTAGACAGCGCGAGTGCACAGGATACTGCGAATGCACAAGATAGTGCGATGCGCTAGACAGCGCGATGCGTTAGACAACGTGAGTGCACAAGACAGTGCGATAGAGATACAATGCACCAGAAAGTGCGAGGAAGGTGCACAAAAGAAGTGCGATAAAATGCATCTTCTGTGCAAGTAAGGGAGCATTTTCTATGCAACATGGAAAGCATATTCTATGCAATATTGAACGCATGTTCTATGCACGAGACATGCATATTCTATGCAACATTGAAAGCAAAGCATATTCTATGCGGAATCGAAAGCAAGCATATTCTATGCATGAATCATAACGATGCGTGGCACGCATGAAACAGAAGTGTATACAAAAGTGCACATTCTATGCAATAGAGGGGCATTAAACATGTACTCCGGTGCCTCCGATTCATCTCTCAAAGGGCTTTGCAACACACTCAGCTCGAAAAGGGTACACCCTGTTCATACTGGCGAGGGGTAACATTTGCTGCTGCTTTAATTACCATTCTGACTTGAAGCAGGCTTAAGCTTGGGGTCGAGATACACTCACACTCCAGAGAAAGGCGAGGCCTGACAAGATGCGCTTGGAATGCAGTCTCAGAATTTACCGAAGTTGAAACAGACTAAGATGCTCCAAATTTTCCCTCTTTTCTTTTGCTTTGCAGTCTGGAACCTATGTAGCTTCAGATAGGTCCTGGTTCTACTATTCTCACATGACCTGGCTTGAGCCGTGCAGTTCATGAAAGGAAGAATCTTGTTTTGCACATATGTGAAGAATGGCACAGCACTTTGAGCACAAAGCGATTTTTTTTTAAATTAAGAAATGAGTTCTCAACCAAGTATTGAGCCTACAACTGAACACAACGCATAATGACTTAACAAAGAAAAACAAGAGGTAAACAACCTAAACACATCGAGAAACACTCGAAACGACTCAAAACAAGAATCAAGACAAAACAAAAGACATGACACTCAGACGTGCACAGGGAGCCTGTTTCTCCGGGTATTGTTTCCCACCCTTTCTCATTTGTGATCCTCACATCACTCAGCCCTCAAGCTCTGTTTTTCTGAAAAAAGCCCATTTCCTCACTTTTAATCTCAACGCATATCTCTCTATTCTTCAATCTTTCCATTTTTTATCCCTCCCTTGGGTGGTTGATGGATAAACAAGAAATTGCGGGCTCTTGCCCCTAGCATGCTGCTAGATTCTCTTTCTTCCGCTCATAGCCAGTGAGTTCCTCCCACAGAGGGGTTGCACTAAGATGGGGTGTGTAGCAAATTTGCAGTTGACAATCGGTTGATGATGCTTTATTGGGGAGTTTGGACATGATCAGATCTGTCTAGATGAGGAAGTGGAATATCTTGATCCATTCCAGTTCGTGCTTCATACTTGGCTTGATACCTCGTTGCTTGGAGGATGTGAGAGCTTTTTGCCCTTTTGCGGTCAGCTTCTGTGGTGCCCTTTTTTGGCGAATGCGGTGTCCTTTCCGGCAAGTAGAGTGCCCTTTCTGGCAAGTACATTGATAAAGGGAAAAAGACAGAACACCTGACTCAACTGTGCCCCTAGTTCATCATTTTGATCATTTCTTATTTTTGGCTTTCTACTAAAACAATTTTGACCAAAATAAGACTTAGATTAACATGCTTGTTCGATTTTCTGATTTAAAATCATGCAAGTTATGTTATGAGCACTGAAAATTTTCCTTTTTGGGTCCAAGTAAAGGTCCAATTTTGAAAAAAATGGAATAATTTTTGAGAAAATTAGTCAACCTCAGTAAAAATTCTCAAAAATCATTTTGGCAAACAACCACTGCTCCAAGAAAAGGTCCAATTTTGAAAAAAATGGAATAATTTTCGAGAAAATTAGCAACCTCAGTAAAAATTCTCAAAAATCATTTTGGCAAACAACCACTACTCAATGAGCACAAAACTTACTCTTGAGATGCACAGCCTCAGATTGGAAGGAAAACTGCCCCTTGTCTGAAGGACATTGCATGCCAACAGAAAAGTTGCCCCTTGTTTGAATGGCACCGCAGCGCATTGAATGGCAACGGAAAGTTGCCCCTTGTTTGAATGGCACCACAGTGCATTGTAGTTAGTCCTCAGAGTGATGAACACAACCGAACTCTTGGATGCAGATAAGGCAAAGATGATCAAAACCGTTACATGGACATGATCAATTTGGACGTGTTTGTGGCTGGACTTCAAGATGAAGTTGCCTACATATCCCAAACATGGGAATCAAGCCTTACATAGTTCAGGTTAGGTACACTCATGTATTAACCCTCACCTTTTACGCTCTAACTTTTGCCAAGGCCGCGCTCTTCCGGGTTTTCAACCTTGCGAGCTATGTTCTTCTTTTCTTTTCAATTCTTTTCATTTCTTTTCTTCTTTTTTCTTTTCCATCTTTTCCTTTCATTTTCTTCATTTTTCTTTTTTTTCATTCTTTGCTTCTTTTTTTTTTGTTCTTTTTCTTCTTTTTCTTGCTCTAACTTTTGCTTGGGTCGCCCTTTCGAGTTTTCGGCCCAGCGAGCCTCTCAAGGGTAAAAGTGTAGCTTTGTCCATGTCAAGTGGTTCTGAGATCCTAAAGTCATCTAAATCCAAGCGAATGGCTACTGTTCGCTGACGATGCAGGAGTCCATCCAATGGGGGCCTGAATTTGCCCCTAGTGTTGTGGATAAGAACTCGATTATCCTTCAGCAACAAACTTTTTTTCTTTCTTCCCTTCTAGGATTTGGCATTCTTACTGATCTTTATTGATTTGCGGAATGATCCATCTTCGGCTCGTCGAGCACAATTTGACATCTTTTGCCCCTAGTTCGAGGGGTGTTCCTAATCTAGCTTCACAAGCTTCTTTTGATGAGATCTGATCTTCTTGATCTTTTCTTGCCCCTAGTTCGTGGGCCGCTACAAATCTGACCACACAGGCCTCACATTATGGTTGACCTTTGAACTTTCTGAGTCCGAGTTCGAGGTTTGAAAGCAAGGGGTCGAGTATCGAGGCTGAGAGCGATCCTAAGCTGCACAATCCCAAGAGCGATTCCACACAGGTCTTCGCAAGACAGCACAAAACATATATTTTTTTAAAATCTTTTAAGAAAGCGACTAATCGCTCGCGCGGAAGACTATGTAGAACCAATCTGGATCAAGCCAGGATCCTTCTCAGTACTCACACTAACAAGCATGATCTCATTCATTAAGGGCTTAGCACGCCTTTCTTTCTCTCATATGATCAAATTTTGCAAACCCGAGGAATTCCTTCCTCTTCATTTTCATTACAATGTTCAAAAAGTTTTGAAAAACTCAGGTCAATATAATGATTTCAAAGCACAGAAAAGACACAGTTTTTAGTCAAATACTGCCATCTCATTCAGAACTTCTGGCATAACAGGCTCAAAGTATAAATAAGCACGAAGTATGAAAACCACTGCTGCTTCATCCAGATCTTCTGGTGTAATTGGCTCCATGGCAAAAACAGACTCAAAAAGAAAGCAAAGAGACAAACACAAAACAAAATAGTGACATCCGAGGTAACATCCCCGGAATCACCCAACTCTAACAAAACAGGACTGACTCGATAAAACAAGACAGACCCAATTGACTAAGTATGAAAAGACTGACTCTATACAACGGGACAGACTCAACAGGACTGACTCGATACAACAAGACAGACTCAATACCCAAGTCAGAAAGTAGAATAAACAGCATTCGCAAATGCTCAAAATAGTGTGTGTCATCCATCACATCTGGAGTAAACTGAGCACCGACAACAAGTGGTTTATCCCCTGATCACATAATAACACGGGTCCAGAGTACCCGAGGGATGTCAAACCCTTCTGGAGCTATGGTTTCAAGACTACTTAGCAAGAGAGAAAATAGACAGCACCTCAGACTGATTTCAGCAAAACAGATATGAGCAAAGCTGAATGACTGTGCTCTCTATTGAATTCTGTCCAAAATTCTGCCGATAAACTGATACCCTCAGGTAAAACGGATTCCACCAAATACTGATGCCCGCGGGCCTGATACTCAGACTTGCGAACTGATATATGCATTCCCTGTAGATACACACTTTAAAAGCGCATAGCAAGCAAGTAAGAGCCAAAACACCCCTATGTTGGGGTAGGGTTTCCCTATCTTTTTTTGTCAGGAGCTAGGGTTTCACTACGCACGCAGCGGTTTCAAACAACCTATAATCGGGTGAGCAACCTGTCCTAGTTTGGGATAGTCACTATGGATTCCGGTATGCACTAGGTCAAATGGTCAAAATGGGTGCCCCGGTAAAAACCGGGGTTTGTGTTCCCATCGTGGCAGAGCCCGTAATCGGTTAGCCTTATGGCACGCTTTTCAAAGCGAGCCTCCGGCAAACCGTTCAGGAATAGCAGACGGCAAACACTGTGACTTAGGCGCACCAATGCAAATGCAACGCAAAGAAACACATAAGTGTAGTCAAAACAAGAAATCATGAGTTCGAGTCAAATTCTCTAACTCCCCAGCGGAGTCGCCAGAAACTGTAGACGTCCACGAACTTCCCAAGAGGGAATCTCGTTTTGTTCATTTGGGCTGACTACAGTTCGGACTCAAATTGTCAAGGTTCTTAATCTAATCTCACAATGTGCGATGTGCGATGTGCGATGTGAGATTGATAAATCACCAAAGAGTCCAAATCCGGTAAATCGTTTTGAAAAATAGATTTTTAGAAAGAAGTGCCAAACATGGACTGCTTTGCCCGATACAGAGTCGCCACCTAAATGTTTTATTTTTGTGAAAATTTAGGAAACCCTGACTCGTTTGCCTAAGGCCACGTGTCCGTCATCACCAAAGTTACTTCGGCTCGGGAACTTGGGTACGATTGGGAAAGGTCAGCTATGAGCACCCCCGCTCGTCCGATCAATGATCGGCCACTACTAAACATGATATCTTGTTTTTGAAAACACATGTGCTCTTATTCCAGTTAATTAGCTGGAATTACTATGTGATGCGCACAGCAAAACAAGTATAGACTAGATCGCCTAATTTGGAACAAATCATTGCATATCCGTTTCTTCGGAAAAAAGGTTTGAGTTTTGCTACTCGCAAGTAGGCTAAAATACGGATTTCAATGAATTGTCCCAATTCAAGCAATCCGAGCTTCACCCGCAGGCATTCAGGCAGTTACATCACATACACAAATAGCCTCATGGTAAGCATACTGTCATGGCAACACTCACACACATGCAAGGATACTAAAGCGTAAATGCTTACCTAGTACTCCAAGCCAAAACAGAAACTAGTTAGTAATCAAATGTATGATCCAAGTCCATGTTAAGATGGCTAATGCATCGCAGGCAAAATGCAGTTAGAATAGGCTCAGCTAATCTATGGATGGCATGTGAAATGCAACAGATAACATGTATTCAATTTAGATTTGAAATACTATGCAGTTAGTATGATGTGTCGAGCCTGGTACATGCAATACTGATGAATGAATGCACACATGCATAGCATAAGGATGCTAATTAAAATATGCCCTAATACTAACCATCAAAGCAGGTAAGTAAAAGGGAGAAAGAAGTGGGGGTTGGAAGACATGCATAACACACACGCACGCTTATTACACAATTCGCCCTCTCTCGGAAGGACCAAAAGAATAATACAAATTTAACTAACTAACAAGCTAATTAAATAGTTACAGACTACTTAACTAGTTAAGCAATTTAACTAAGCTAATAAAACGGTAAAACAGCCTCGAGAAGAGGGTCCAATGCATGCGTGCTCGGCTTTGCTCGGAAATCCACCACCATGCACAAGCTGCCTCTGTTTACCCTGCTCTGTGCCTCTGAAAATTGTGCAAGTCTCAATGATGCTCCAGAATCACTTCCCGATCACTGTGGAAGGTCACCGACTAAGAGAAAACACCACCAGCTAGGGGAAACTGGTCATCGACCATTGGTATGGCTCTTGGCCAAAGATATTTAGTGGACTGGCACTCAATATGGTCGGTCGACCATATCTTCCTGCAAAATCCTGTTTTGACAGCAGCAGAGGGCAAACTAGGCATGGCAATGCATTTTAAAGCAAATATTTGCACAACCAACCTCCCTATCATGTTATGAACTTAAGGGAGTGTGGCCCTCGACCCTTGCGCCACCAATCGCGCATTTCGACGCATGATGGCCAAAGGTACCAAGTTTCCTAATCAATGTAAATGCATGCAACAAAACAAATCGATGCTTCACGGCCTATCACGTTGAGATCAAGGGCATCGGCGACCGAGGAGTGGGACATGTTTCGTCACTTTAAGTACAAACACACCTCATTCCTCATGTTTGGTTTGACACCCCAAACCAAACACAATGCAATGTATGAATGCAATATGGCTTGAATATATAAAATGGCTCAAGTATGCAACATGAGGCTAAGTTAGTAAAGCATGCTGAATGTAGTGCAAACTAAACATGCAAATGTGCAATATGCCAAGCATGCAAAATGCAATGTAGCAAACATGGAAAAATATGCAATGGAACTAGCATGTGACAACACACAATGAACCAAATATGCAACCAACATGCGACAAACATGCAATGGTGGACTTAAACCGCAAAGGGCAGGCCTCAGTATTGCCATAAATAGTGGCCAAAAGTGATGGGTGAAGGCACCAAAATGCAAAGCAAACAAGCATGCTAATTAGCCTATCACCTAAACATGAAGAGGGAACTTTTAAACACATTCAAAAGAGACTAACATGGACAAATGGCAAGCATGAAAATCTCTAAAAGTGTGCAAGGGATGATGCGAAATCACCCAAACCATGCAAGTAAGGTATGCAATGAAGGCCAAAACTTTAGGCTAACAAAAGGGTTCAAGCCATGGTCATACCAACCAAGCCTCAAAGAGCGAAAATGACTTAAATCAGTCCTAAGGCAGACCAAAAATAAGGCTAGGACATATATTGGATGGGGTCAAAACATGCTAAGAAATGGGCCCAAAACAAAGGGCATTCAAGGCCACAAAAGGGGGCGTTCTACTACCACTATCACAACCAAACATGGCATGGATTATGTGATGAAAAATAGAGTTATAATATGCCAAGATGTCCCCCAAAACCTACTTAGATGGCATCTAAATGACTTAAACAAAGAGGCATGCGCAATGGCCCAAACATGGAGCATAAGACCACAACTCTTCAAGACATTGAAAGGGTGGTAGATGCAAGTATATAAGCATAAAACATGGACTAAAATAGCATGATAAGTGATTCCAAATCACTGAAATGGCCCAAGCAAAGCATGCTCATGACTCACACACTCAAAGCCTACAAGCTAGAATGCAAAGAAGCTACACAAAGAATGGTAAACATGGCTAAGGCAACCAAAGTTAGACCTCAAGCATGGTAAAACATGACTAAAAACTTCACAAAGCTAAGCCAAAACATGTGAGCATGGTGGTCCAAATGCATGACGCATGTTATGACAATAAGGGGGATTACAAAGCAAGCGTATGATGCATGCAGTGGACTATAAATCCGACCAAAAACAGAGATATAATATGACCAAATAACACCCAAAAGCCTCTGAGATGGAGCTAAAACCAACTAAGCATGCATGCTACCTTTATGAGCCAAAAACACAAGCATATGAGACATAAGGGGAGAGGGGTGTCCCTCCCCTATGCAAGACCTCAAAACCCCTTCACTACCACTAAAAATCCTCTGGATTTCAGTGGTAAGAAGGCCAACACACGAAAGTTCCTAAAGCTCAACAAAGAAAGCACAAAAATGGGCCAAACAAGGCCTAAAAGGGGGAGGACAACCCCAAACACAAAAGTGACCTTAATGAAGCATCTTAAGCATGAAAAATCAGAACTTTCATCAGTTATACATAAAGCTCAAAACAACATGCAAGATAAGTTAAAAGCTAGTGCAAGAATGGAGAATATAAAGCAATATTGCTCACCCTTGAAGAACACTTCAAGAACAGCAACTCCAGCCCCCCTCCTCTGATCCAAACCAGCTCAAAACTCTAAGAACAACCTCTCAACACCTTAACAACCCAAGTATGGTGTAACACTAGGTGTCTTAGTGCAAAACTAAGAACAAAACTCACTTTTGAACACTCTAACACACACAAATGAAGAGAGAGAGGGAGATATAGAGGCTCTCTTTTATAGAACAAACAAGGGCCAAAGCTTCTTAGAGAAGCTAAGGCAAAGGGGTCAAGCTTCCTCAAGAAGCTAGACCAAAGGTCCAAGCTTCATAGGGAAGCTAAGACAAAGGGTTCAACCTTCTGGAGGAAGGTAAGACAAAGGGTCTAAGCTTCTTCAAGAAGCTTAGAGCAAAAGGGTGCAAAGGGTGCAAGTTCTCCATACACGTGTATGGGGGACATGTCCGTGCACTCCAGCTGGCACAGTTGGCATGCACAATGCCTGGAAAAGGTAAAAAGGAGGCACCGGCCAGCAAAAGATACAATCGGCCCAATAAATGGCCGACCGACCAAATATCTGTGCCGACCGACCAAACAATTGCTCGGTAGAAAGAAAGCAAGGTCGGTGGCTTCGTGCCACGGTCGGTGGGCTTAAGGGATGGCTAACAAGCCACTTCTTACCCTCAGGTGCAAAAACCACAAGTCCTTGGTCCCCAACCAAGCGCAAAACAGTCAAGTTGAGAGATCCTAAGGCAAGGCGCGCAGCCAAGTCCTTCGGTATCTCAAAATGAACACGAACATGGATGATCACCGAGTGTTCAAACGATGACGTCCAAGTCTTGAGGACGGTCAAAAATGGGGTGTCTACACCACCACTGGTAGCCGGTCGGCCACCACTGGTGACAAGAACTTCTCTTTTTGCTACAATAGAGAGCAGACAGAGCAAAACAGTGTATTTTCACAGGTTTGTGTGTACTGCTTCACCCTTTACCATCAAACAAGCTCAAAGGAGTGTAACTTTTGGCTCTCAAACCACCAATCAAGCAATTTCCATGCATGATGGCCAAAGAACCAAATTTGTACAAGCTTAATGAGTGCAAAACAAGACTCAAAAGACCACCACCCTATCATGTATGATCAAGGGTGACGGTGACCAAGGAAAATGGCACATTTCATCACTTTCGAGTGTGAAATGTTCCATTTTCCTCGTGTTCGAATTAACGTCAGATTCGAACACATGCAATGCAACACAAAAGATGTTTATCTTGCTTCTTTTACTTGTTCATTTTGTTTACTCATTTACATTACCGAACCATTCTTTAATAGATTAAGTCCATTGGTGAGTGTCTTCTAAAGTGAAAGAAGTGTCAACCAAGGGGTAGTTCAAGGCATAAGGGAAGCTTCATGCCATTGGTAATGAACCCTCAAAGAGGATTAAACCATTAAGCATGAGCCTCAACCTCAAGCTTAAACAACCGAAAGGTTGAAACAACCCTCAGAAAAATGAAAAAGTAAAGCAAAGAGGGAGGTTGCAGAGATGTTAAGTGCTAGAGTTAAGCACGAAAAAGTAGTAAAACATGCAACCAAGACACACAAATGATGCTCAAAGCCTAGAAACATTAAGCTAGTGAAGGAAATTGTACCACAGCTATACAAAACAAAGCTCAAATGACCCAAGCAGCCCAAAAAATAGCTAATGCAGGTCAAAACAGAGGCAAAAGCATGCTGGACTAAAGCTAAGTTAGGCTAGAGAAACATGCTAACATGTGAGGCTAACTAGTCATGCAAGCAAGACACAAGGAGGGGAGACTAACCCCTCCAATTTTGGACTTCAAAATAAGGTTTTTACCACGGAAAGATCTCGGAGATTCAGTGGTTAAAAGGCCCAAAGAAGTTGATTTGAAAGTGGTGAAAAGATGGCACAAAAGTTTAACAAGCTACAAAGTAAAAGGCGTAAACAACCCCATAACTCAAAAGGGCTCAAACCACTAGTTTTAAGCCTCAAAAACAGAACTTTTTACATGTCAAAACCAGCCCCAAAAATAGTTTGAAAGGACGGAAAAACAAGTATTGAAAGCAAGCTTAAACAAGGTAAGTTCTATACATTTGAAGCATAGGACAAAACAGCCACAATTTCAAGCTCAAACCTCCTTCTAGAGCTCAAGAAAAGCCCCAAGGGATCTCAGCCCAAAGGTGAGAGTGCTTGGTTAAGGGTTGATGTTCAAAAGCTAAGAGAAACTAGGCTATAAGGCACACAATATCAAGAGAAAGTGAGAGAATTCTAGAGAGAGAGAGAGAGATTTTTGTTCTGAAAATGCTAACCCTCAAAAATGGGAGAGGACACCCCCTATTTATAGAAACACACCCCTTGAGCTTAGACACATCCTACCATACACATGTATAAAGATGCAGCTCAGTGTGCAACAGTTGGCACAGCTGTCAATAAATATTTGGAAAAAGTGACTAGTGGCCGACGGCCACCACTGGTGGCCGACCAGCCATATCCATGGCCAACAGCCTTGGGAGGTGGCCGACAGGTCACCAATAGGTCCAGACACCAAGTTTTGGTCTAAAACAAGGCAGAGAAAGAATAAGGTTCAAAGGCAAAAAAGACAAGGCATTCCGCCGAGGACTTCGAGTGCTCAAAACGAACACAAACAAGCACAATCATCGAGTGCTCAAACGATGACGTCTAAGTCTTGAGGACAATCAAAAATGGGGTGTCTACAATTGCCCCTCTTTGACAGAACTGGGAAGTCATGAAATAACGGGAGTGAATGCAAGGGATGACCCATTTTTGACAAGGCCAAAGACTTGGACAAACAAACAAGCAAGACAAAGAACGGTTGCGCCCGTAGGCTGCCTACGTATCCCTTGGCAAGAAATCAAACCAGCGTAGTTCTGGGGCAAGATACAAATGATATGCATGATGCAAAAACATAACTTATGATCATGCAATAAGGATGTAATGAAACATCTAGATGCAAATGTTATGCAAAAAAATGCTATAGCAATCTGTAGCACGAAAAAAAATAAGTAAACATGCCACGCGTGAGAAGCACAAGCCAAACCGCATTTCATGCAGAAAGGATGTAAGAAATTATGCAATCTTAATTACGCATCACGCAGGAAAGGCCAAGAATAACGCAACCACAGGGCGCACCCGTGGCGTCAAACAAGATCCTAACGCGTTGCGCACGGAAGGAGAGAAGGGATGATATGAACACCGGGACATACCCGACTATTCTTAACCAAAGAGAACGGTGATAAACATCGGAACACATCTGTGGACGCGCCCCGAGGGCTTTATGCTTTTCCACAGTTCAGGCTCAATATGTCACGGTTCTGAATCTAATCTCACAATGTGCGATGTGAGATTGATAAATCACCAAAGAGTCCAAACCTGGCAAATCGTTTTTGGAAAACTAATTTTTAAGAAAGAAGTGCCAAACATGGATTGCTTTGCCAGATACAGAGTCGCCACCTAAATATTTATTTTGGGGGAATTTAGGAAACCCTGACTCATTGCCTAAGGCCACGTGTCCATCATCACCAAAGTTGCCTCAGCTCGGGAACTTGGGTACGATTGGGAAAGGTCAGCTATGAGCACCCCCGCTCGCCTGATCCGAAGATCGGCCTGTACTAAGCATGATATTTTGTTTTGAAAACATATGTGCTCTTATTCTGGTTAATTAGCTAGAATTTACTATGTGATGCGCACAACACACAAGTATAGACTAGATCGCCTAATTCGGAACAAAACATCGCATATTTGTTGTTTGAAAAATGGTTTGAAGTTTGCTACTCATGAGTAAGCTAAATCACGGATTTCGATGAATTATTCTAATTCAAGCAATCCAACATTCACTCACAGGCATTCAGGCAGTTATATCACATAAGCAATTAGCCTCATGGTAAGCATGCTGTCATGTTAACACTCACATACATGCAAGATGCTAAAGGATAAATACTCACAGTGTACTCCGAGCCAAAAGAAGGAATATGTTAGTAATCAAATGTATGATCCAAGTCCATGTTAAGATGGCTAATGCATCGCAGGCATAATGCAAGTAGAATAGGCTCGACTAATCTAAGGATGGCATGTGAAATGCAACAACTCGATACACGTATTCAAGTTAGAATTGAAATACTATGCAGTTAGTATGATGCGCCGAGCCCGGTGCACGCAATACAGATGAATGATGCAAACATGCGAGCATAAGTATGATAATTGAAACATGCCCTAAACTAACCATCAAAAGCTAGTAAATAAAAGGGAGAAAGACGTGGGGTTGGAAGACATTCACACACGCATGCACATTTATTACACAATTGCACCCTCTCGAGGGAGGATCCGAAAGAATAATACAAACCAAATAAATAATCAGCTACTCTAGCTAATTAATTATTACAGACCCTTAATTAATTAACAAATTAATTACAAAATAAACTAAGTATGAAATTCAAAAGGCCGCCGCAACTCCGCCGCGAAATGATTAGATGATGCCTGCTCGATTCGCCTTGCTCGGAAACCCGTTGCCATGCCTCTGTTGCCTCTGTTTGCACTGTTTTGCACCTCTGAGAATTGTGAAAATCCTAAGGTTGCTTCTGAACCACTCCCTGAGCACTGTGGGATGTCACCGGCCAAGAGGTGAGACCACCAGCCATGGAAGTATGGTCATCGACCAAAAATGGGATCACCAGCACTATTTTGGTAGTCGGCCGGCACTGAAAGTTGCTGACCGACCATTTCCTCCTGCAGAACACTAGTTTTGCTGCAACAAAGGATAGACAGAACACGGCGATGCATTTTTAAAGCAATTTATGCACCACCACCCTCCTCAGCATGTTTGAGACTTAGAGGAGCATGGTTCTCCACCATCGGGCCATTAATCACGCATTTCAATGCATGATGGCCCAAGGTGCCAAGTGTGCATTTCAATATGGAATGAAATGCATATAACATATAAGGAACCCCAACCTCTATCATGATTGATCAAGAGGCAAGGGATCCATGCTCGATGCTTTGCAACCTAAACAAGCATGCAAGATGCAACATGGATGTTCAGACATGCAAAGTGAGCATTTGACAACACGTGAGGATAGGTAAGCATGTAACAACATGTTAGGCAACTTAACAAGAGGTGCATGCCAAATGCAATACCACTTAAACATGCAACAACATGTTAACATGCCAAGTATGCAACATGTCATGGATTAAGTACACAACGAGGCACAATTAACCTAGGACGCTACAACATGCAATTTACCAAATATGCAACAAGTATGTGACAACATACAAGGCAAGCATGCAACAACATGCGGGGATGGTCTTAAACCAAGATGGTCAGCTCTTGAATAAGCCCAAATCAGGAGCCAAAGTCAAGAATTGGAGGCATGAAAATGTAAAACAATCATGCACAAGTGAGTGGTCCAACACTTAGGCAACCATGCACAATCCTCAAGCATGAGCAAGATGTGATAAATATGAGAATATGACAATGTATTAAGCTCTAAAAATATGTGAGGAATGAAGCCAAATCAACCAAATAAAGCAAGCAAAGCATGCAAGAAGGTCCAAGGCCTAAGGCTAACCAAAGGGCTCAAACCACGGCCATACATGGGAAGTCCCAAAGGCTCAAAGGGACTCAAAACAGTCACAATGCAGGTCGAGAGAAGGCCAAGAACACACCTAGATGGCATCAAAATGGCCTAAGCATGGAAGCATACGCAATGATCTGTTCAAGAAGCGTAAAACACAAACTCTTTAAGACATTAAATGAGTGATACATGTAAGTTTATAGGCATGAAATATGGACTGAAATAACATTCTAAGTGATGCCAAACCACTTAAATGATCCACATAGAGCATGCTAGCAACTTAGACACTCAAAGCCTACAAGCTAGATTACATGGTAGCTATACAAAGCAAGTCATGAATGATCAAGAAGACCAAAATCAGAGTTCAAGCATGCCACAAGAAGCCTAAAAGCTTCATGGAGTTGGGCCAAAACATGTAAGCATAGTAGTCTAAATGCTAGGTACATGTTAAGGCAAATCATGGGGTTACAAGACAAGTATACAAAGCAAGCATGGCATGTCTAAACCAAGGCAAAATAGTGCTATATCATGGAAAAACAAAGCCTAATATATACTGAAATAAAGCTAAAACAAGCTAGGCAAACATGCCACAACATAAGCCATTTATTCAAGCTTTAAAGACAACAAGGAGAGGGGATTACCCTCCCCTTTTTAGGACCTCAAAACCACCTCTCCACCACTGAAAATCCTCTAGATTTCTATGGTATAGAGGCCATGCAAAGACCAAAACAATGGCCAAAAGGTATGGCCTAAAACAAGTCCTAACAAGGCCTTGGAGGGAGAGAAAACCCCAAACCTCAAAGGGACCTTAAACAAAGTTCTAAAACACACAAAATTAGAACTTTTATCAGTTATAGTCGAAGCATAAAACAATAAGCCAGATAGGCTAAAAGCTTGTGCAAAAATGGGGAATAAAAAGATAAGTTCTCACTTTTGAAGAACCTCTTCAAGAACACCAACCCAGCACCTTCCTTGGATCAAAACCAGCCCAAAAACCCTAACAACAACTCCTTAGAGCCTCAGCAACCAAGGATGGTGTAACACTAGGTGTTTGTGTGCAATAGTGTGAACAAAAGTCACTTTAGTGCACAAAACACACACACAAAGGCAAAGAGAAGGAATTATAGAGATAGATAGATACAAACTTCCTAACCCTAATTCTCTAAACCTGGAGGTGGGAGGAGGGGCTCCCTCTTTATAGAGGTTCAAATCCTCAAGCTTCCAAGAGAAGCTAAACAAGAGGCAAATCCCTCCATACACGTGTATGGAGATGGGGAAATGTCGATGCCAGCTGTGACAGTTGGCATAAAATATCTGTCAAAAGCAGAAGGAAAAGGGTCGACTGGAAAATATGGCCGATTGACCAACAAAAATTGTCGGCAGACCAAAAACATTGCCGACCGACCAAAATATTTGGCCGGTAGCAAGAAAAGAGGGCCGGTGGCCTCAAGCCAAGGCCAGTGAAGTGTGGGGATGGCCAACAAGCCATTCCATGTCCTCATAAGCAAAAACGCAAGTGTTTGGTATACAACCAAGCACAAAACAAACAAGTCGAGAGGTCTTGAGGCAAGGCGCGTGACCGAAGCCTTCGAGAACTCAAGACGAACACGAACATGGATGATCATCGAGTGTTCAAATGATGACATCCAAGTCTTGAGGACGGTCAAAAATGGGGTGCCTACAATTTCCCCTCTTTGACAGAACTCGAAAGTCATAACAATGACGGGAGTGAATGTCAATGCCCAGAGACGACCCATTTTTGACAAGGTCGAAGACTTAGACAAGCGTGCAAGATAGTGAGATATGTGTCCGTAGGTAGGGGCAAGATGCAATGAACATGCATGATGCCAAGCATAACTTATGATGATGCAAAGAGGGCGGTAATGAAGCTAATCCATACAATAAATGCAACAGTTTTAAGCAGGCTAAAAAAAACAAACTACATTACAATGCGGAAAGGATACAAGAGAATTATGTAATTCTCGCTACGTTTGACGCGGAGAATACAATACCTGTGCAGTTCGTTTGGTCGTGCCAACTTCAAATGAACCGTACATACAATATCGTGCCTGAAAAAGAAAGAAAACTTAACAGGTACAATATTGTTAGAAACATGCATAGCAACGCAAGCGAAAAGTGCATGACAACGCAAGTGAGAGGGTGCATGACAATGCGGGTGGAAGGGGTGCATAACAACGCAACCCGAGTGTGTGCATAACAATGCGATTTGAAACAAACATAACAATGCAAGGAGGGCATGCGCGACAACGCGAGCTGAGTAGTGCATAACAATGCAAACCGAGTAGTGTATAAACACATGTAAGTAAAGCATGCACGACAACGCATACAATGTGTGTAGGTGAGGAAAAACATGAACACATGTAAGTAAAGCATACGTGACAACGTATACAATGTTTAAAGCAAACAATAAATATACACATGTAAGTAAAGCACACGCGGAAACGCATGCAAAATGTAAAGCAGGAAAGAACACATGTAAGTAAAGCATGCGCGCTAACGCAAGCAATGTGTATAGTAGGAATGAACACATGTAAGTAAAGCAAGCGCGCTAACGCAAGCAATGTGTAACCTCCTGAAAAATGCATGAACACATGTAAGTAAAGCACACGCGGAAACGCATGCAATGTGTAAAGCAAAACAAATATACACATGTAAGTAAAGCATATGCGAAAACGCATGTAATGTATGTAACAATGTGAGAAGGGTGCATAAACACATGTAAGTAAAGCATACGCGAAAGCGCATTCAATGTGTGTAACAATGCGAGAAGGGGAGAAAGGGGTTAGTAAGGGTTAGTTACGTCCACACGTGGCACGCGAGTGGAGAAAAGTTAGATACGTCCACACGCGGCACGCGAGTGGAGAAAAGTTAGAGTGGTGTGAGACAATGCACATGCAATACATGACAATGCGAGAGATCGACGTGCATGATAATGCAAATGGAAGATGCATGACAATGCGAGTTTCATGATAATGCACACAAGAGATGCATGACAATGCACGTTATTGGAATGCAAAACAATGCATATACTGAATTGCATGATGATGCAGAAGAGACATGCACGATAATACGTAAACTGAAATGCCTGACAATGCAAACTTTTGGAATACATGACAATGCAAATGAGACACGCATGACAATGCGTGAACGAGAATGCATGACAATGCATGAACTGAAATGTAGATGAAAGATGCATGACAATGCGTGTAATTGAAGTGTATGACAATGCATGACAATGCGTGTAATTGAAGTGTATGACAATGCATGACTTATTGAAATGTATGACAATGCATATTATTAGGATGCACGACAATGCAAATGAGACACGCATGACAATGCATGAATGAGAATGCATGACAATGCATGAACTAAAATGTAGATGAAAGATGCATGACAATGCGTGTAATTAAAGTGCATGACAATGCATGACTTATTGAAATGCATGACAATGCGTACTATTGGGATGTACGACAATGTAAATGAGACACGCATGACAATGCATGAACGAGAATGCATGACAATGCATGAACTATTGGAATGCACGACAATGCAAATGAGACACGCATAACAATGCATGAATGAGAATGCATGACAATGCATGAACTATTGGAATGCACGACAATGCATGTAATTGAAGTGCATGACAATGCATGATTTATTGAAATACATGACAATGCAAATGAATTCAAATGCGTGACAACGCACGTCTCTTGAAATGCATGACAATGCAAATGACCTTAAATGCGTGACAACGCACGTTTGTTTTTTGAAATGCATGACAATGCAAATGAACTCAAATGTGTGACAGTGCACGTCTTCTTTTTGAAATGCATGGCAATGCAAATGAACAGTGCATAACAATGCAAGTTGTGCGTGTTACAACGCGTGTAGTTGTACATAACGATACAACCTATGTATGTTTATCGTAATCATGGCAAAACATTGTAGTGCAACGCATTTAAAGCAGTTATTGAATCTCGCAAGATACCAAAGGATACGGAAAGGATACACCTTGCGCGTACCGAGCATCGCATACAAGGAGCATGGTTCGAGGTCAACACGAAGGCCAGTTAAGCTTCAAAAATGCACTTTCTTGCACTGTCTTGACTGTCTTGATTAATGAAGGTGCCAAACCACATAATCGACCCAACCAAGGGTGTAGGAGATGCACCGGCCATCGGCTAAGACCACCGGCCACCCATCGGCCATGAAATAAGGTCACCGGCCAAATATTTGGTCGACCAGCTAACAATTTGGCCGACCGGCCAAAAGTTGCTGTGTCGAGGCAGTTTTGTCCTTTGGCCACGGGTCCTTAAATATGGGGTTCCAAACCCCATATTTTCACTTCTCACAAGCTCGAAAACCCTTCCCTCTTCTCTCTAGGTGATTTTCCCGCCTTCGATCCGTGTTTTTACAGTGTTTTAGCACCCTTTTCATCGTTCGATTCGCGAAAACCTCCTCGTTTCGCATGTTTTGAACCGAACAAATCTAAGTTTCGGTGTACTTTTCTCGATTTCCACAACTTGGGGTTTGTTTTCCCTGAGTTTACCTCGATCTTTGTGCCTTTTCGGACTTCGACCTTTCTGTCCATTTTTCATCCTCTCGGGGTTGACTTTTCACATTCTTGCTCGGTTTTCACACTTTCGGCCACTTTCACAATATTCTTGAGATGGTAGACGACATTCCAGGCGGTGGGGCTCCCCTGGAGTTGGACATGGACCCTGAGGCGGAGCTCCTGCCTCTTCACATCCGGCCGTTCGATCCGGCGGCCTACAAGCCGACGATACATGTGCTTCTTCCTGACAGCCTCCGTCATTTTAACAGCTATGAGCACGCGTGCCACTGGAGCTTCTGTTGCGCGAGCTAGAGTCACATCTGTCCTATGGTGCTTCTAAGGTACACTCTTCCCTGTTTTATTTTCCGCAAAGTAGCATACATAACTGCAATAGTTGATTCTGTTCTTTAATTGTTTGGCCCGGATACACCGATACATCGCATGCTGTAGTTCACTGTGAGCACACCCACACCTGATATCGGTTTGAATCTGAACACGTGTACACATGCTGTATTTTCCACTGAACCACTCAAACACACTGATACATCACATGCAGTAGTTCACTGCGAGCACACCTGCACCCGATATCTGTTTGAATCGGAACACGTGTACACACGTTGTATTTTCATCAATTCTGAGTGCACTCAAACACACTGCATTTGTAACACTGCTTCGCAAATGTTTGTTTTGACCACAGGGAGAGTCCCATGCCTTCCGAGGGTATGGGAATGTTGCCGCCAGAGGTTGGTATATGGAGCTACCTGACGCGGTTCGTCGCATTGTTGACCGAGCCGGATTTGGGACATTCTACATGGGACTCTCGCACCTCACTGCGAGCAGGCCCCTTCTTGCTGTTCTGGTGGAGAGGTGGTGGGACACCACCAACTCCCTCCACCTTTCTGCCACCAGGGAGATGACGATGACTCCCTTCGACTTCTCCATTCTCACAGGCATCGGAGTGGGGGGTGATCCGATCCCCTTTGATACAGACATGGACGAGTGGGACGCCGCTCAGATGTACATGATCGGAGCTCAACCGCCTCTCGCTCGGGCAGGGTTCGTGCGATACTTATGGTTCGAGGATCATTTTTGAATCTAGGCGCCTACTACCCAGGAGGAGGAGCAGCAGTATGCTCGTGGCTATATCATGTTTCTGCTAGGGACCACACTTTTCGCACACCAGACGAACACCGTCGCCCTCTACCTGCTGAGCGCGCTCGTGGATGTGACACGGATCCTCCTTTGTGACTGGGGTGGCGCTGGCTTGGCCACTCTCTATGGGTACATGAGCTCATCTTCCCGCCTCAGCGGGCAGTTACTTGGAGGCTACTGGCGAGCCTCGGAGGTACATGTTTCCTTTTCTGTCTTTTCAATTCTACCTTTCATTATATGTACACAATGCACACTGCGCACACGTAATCTGTTCTACACTGATTGTACATTGCACACACTGCACAACACACCGCACACATTGCACACTACACTACACATTGTTTTCTGATTTCCACTTTTATTTGCATACCACTTTATCTGATAAGCCTACTCATGTCAGCTCTGTTTCGTTCTGTTGTTGTGGGTGTATGCCAACTTTCTGAGGCATGCCCCAGTACCGGACAAGGAGATACCCCCCATGGTCCCATTTTCTCACCGTTTTGATGTGAGATGCGAGCGGAGGCCGCGGGAGCCCTTCATATTCTTCCGCCACTACTTTGACACCATCACCGCAGCCGAGGTATGTCAAACATTTCAGTTTATTGGCTTTTCTTTGCAATGTACCTCAAATAACAGATAACGAACCGTATTTACTGCTATTTGCAGATCACTTCGCAGCCATGGGCCTCGTTGCCCATTGCAGTTCGGGAGAGGTATGTCGGCGCTCAGGAGACTGCCCGATTCAAAGTCTTGTTAGAGGGCCCGGTTTGCCGTACCTGGTACTTTGGCGAGCGCTTCTTGTGGCAGACCTTGGGCATGCCAGAGTAGCCGGTTCCAGCACCTCCTCCTACCCATGCGAGGGACACTGAGAGGTATACCTTCGCGGAGATGATGAGTTACACCATCGACTGGAGCTATGAGCGCTTTGTAGACGCGGGCGACTATGCGGAGTTCATCCAGACCTATATCATGCGGCCTTTGGCCGGTGCCGGCCGAGTTGAGAGAGAGTGACCAGCGGCGCCAGCTGCGAGAGCAGGAGCATCGCGGGCACCTCGAGCCCAAGGTAGGAATGGGCCCCGGAGAGGGCAGGGAGCTGGGTGGCCCGAGCTGCCTACTATGATGACATGCCGAGGGCAGGGTGGGGAGACTTACCAGATCCCCATCGCTCCCCCTCCGCCTGATCACGAGCTAGTCGGATTCTACGGCTTGCCTCCGGTATGCACTATTGTATTTTGTATCTTATACTGTCATTTCATTTCATTTGTCTTGATGTTCCGCAAAATACTGATTTTCTAACACTCTTGCAGACTTCTGCCAAGTACATTCGCTAGTCTTTGGAGTTGACTGCCTCCGTGATGGGGATGCTACAGCGGAGCCTCGATCTGCTGGCTATTTACAATATCCCGGTAAGCTCTTTCAACCACAATCTCAAACTGTGCATAATCTGTTTCACACATAATCTGATGTATCGCACTGTCAACATGGCACTTGATATGCGGCCCTCACGGCTTTGATACACTATAACCCACGAATTTGTTCACAGCATTGCTCACGGCATTCATAAACTACACTCATTCGCTGCATTCTGTACTGACACACTGCTCACAGTATTCGTACCCTGCATTCTGTTCTGATACACAGCTCACAACATTCATACACTACATTTTGTATTCATACTCTACTTTGCATTGCATAACTGATGTATCTACTATTTGTCCTTTTTAGCGCCAATTCCAGATACCGGCTGCAGGGGGTGCTCTAGTAGGACCATCCGTGTCTGCCCGAGGAGGAGGGAGAGCTGGGTGAGGGACTACAGTACCCCCTCGCACCAAAGCGGGGCGCACTCATGTTGGGAGCAGCTCGCGGGCACCGATTCCAGATGATGATGAGTCCAAGACAGAGGCAGAGGCAGAGTCGTTTGAGGATGAGACTGGAGATGACTTGGGCTCGGGCTCAGATAGTAGGGACGGCGACGAGGCTCCTGGACCTTTGTCCAGGAAGAGGACGAGGATAGACTCTCATGCCTAAGACCAGTTGACATTGATCTAGACTTTTGCTGCTTTTCTTTCTTTTTGCTTTATTTTCCTTTTAGCTAGCAGTTTGAGCACATTGTACTGCCAGAGGCAGGTTTTACTTTCCCAAAACTATGTATTTGAAAAGATGATGGAATGAAACAAGCTTTTTGCTAAAAAAGTGTTGCATTTTTACACCGCATCGCATCGCATCGTATCATACCATATCACATAACAATGTAATCGGATGGAAATTGAACATGCATGTACTACCATGTCAGGTAGACCAACGTAACAAATAAAACGAATTAACTCAATAAGCAATAATGAGACCTTAACAAGTTTACAACTCGATAAGCAGAGAGCAACAACTCAATAAGCAAAAATGCGACAACTTGGTAATCAAATGAATAACAACTCGATAAGCAAATGAGTAACAACTTGATAAGAAAATGACCAACAACTCGATAAGCAAATTCAAGTAATACAGGTGTGACTTTGCAAAATCAACACCGGAAGGCACTGGAAGTGGAACTAATCACGAGTTCTCAATACGT
Source organism: Camellia sinensis (assembly GCF_004153795.1). Taxonomy (NCBI): domain Eukaryota; kingdom Viridiplantae; phylum Streptophyta; class Magnoliopsida; order Ericales; family Theaceae; genus Camellia; species Camellia sinensis. The sequence goes on along the minus strand of NW_021025493.1, from coordinate 837,127 downwards.
TCAACATATAGAGTGTTCATTTTGAACACACAGCTCGCAACACAGTACTCTATTTATTTTGGTCATACGGCTCATGCCGGACACTGCTGATTCTAAATACACAACCCATTCTGAACATTACTCATTCTGAACTCACAGCCCATAACACAACATTCGGTTTATTCGGCACACAGCTAATTCTGAACAAACAGCTCGATCCAAACAGACAGGATACAAAGATGGGATTGGCAAAAGTTGAAACATACTCAGATGCTCCAAATACAGAAGAACAAATGTGGAGAATGGCACAGCACTCTAAGCACAAAACGATTCATTTTCAAAATCGAGAAATGAATTCTCAATCGGGTATTGAGCCTACGACTGAACACAACAAAAAAAGAACTCAACAACAGAAAACAAAAGGTATACAACCTAAAGACAAACACAGACACCTGAAATGACTCAAGACAAGAATCGAGACAAACAAAAACAAAAAACACGACACTCGGACGTGTTATAAAGGCGAGTGGCCTCTCAATTCGCGAGGAGCTAGTTTCTCCGGGTATTGTTTCCCACCCTTTCTCATTTGTGATTCTCACATCACTCTGGTACTCAATATCTTTTTTTTTTTTTTCCTGAAAAAGCCCTTTTCTCACTTTTTCTCTCAGCGCACATCTCTCTATTCTTCAATCTCTCATTTTTTTATCCCTCCCCTGGGTGGTTTGATGGATAAACAAAAGGTTGTGGGTTCATGCCCAACACTATTAGCTCACGACTATCTCCGCTGGTGTCATTTAATCAAGGTCTCGGATGAGGGAGTGGAATAACTTGACCCACTCGAATTCGTGCTTCGCACTTGGCTTGATACCCCATTGCTCGGAGGATGTTGAGAGCTTTCGGCCCTTTGTTGTTAGCTTCAGTTGTGCGCTTTTCTGGCAGGTAGAGTGACCTTTCTGGTAAATGCATAGATAACGGGGAAATGACAGGAAGCCTGACTCAACTGTGCCCTCTAGCTCATCATTTTGACCATTTTTTTTTGTTTTCTATTAAAACAATTTTGACCAATATGAAAGTTAGATTAACATGCTTGTTCAATTTTTTGATTTGAAATCATGCAAGTTAGTTTGTGAGCACTGAAAATTTTCCTTTTTGGGTCCAAGAAAGTGGTCCGGTTTTTGGAAAAATTGGAATAATTTTCGAGAGAATTAGTCAACCTTAGTAAAAATTCTCAAAAACTGTTTTTACAAACAGCCACTGCTCAACGAGCACGAAACCTACTCTCAAGATGTGTAACCTCGAATCGGAAGCAATGGAAAATTGCCCCTTGTCTAAAGGACACTGCACGACAACGGCAAGTTGCCCCTTGTTTGAATGGCATTGCGGCGCATTGTATGACAACGAAAAGTTGCCCCTTGTTTAGATAACACCGCAGTACACTGTAATCGGTCCTCAAAGTGACGATCACAACCAAACTCTCGGATACAGAGAAAACAAAGATGAGCAAAACCATTACATGGACATAATCGATTTGGAAGTGTTTGAGGCTGGACTTCGGAATGAAGTTGCCTACGTATCCCAAACATGGGAATCAAGCCTTACGCAGTTCCGGGTAAGGTACACTCGGGTATTAACCTCTCCTTTTACGCTCTAACTTTTGCCAAGGCCGCCCTTCAGGGTTTTCAACCTTGTGAGCTTTGTTCTTCTTTTCTTTTCAATTCTTTTCATTTCTTTTTGTTCTTTCTTAATTCTTTGCATTTTTTCTCTTTTTTTGTTCTTTTGGTTCTTTTTTCCGTGCTCTAACTGTTGCTTGGGTCGCCCTTTTGGGTTTTTGGCCCAGCGAGCCTCTCAAGGGTAAAAGTGTAGCTTTGTCTATGCCAAATGGTTTTGAGATCTCGAAGCCATCTGAATCCAGAAGAATGGCTGCTGTTTACTGATGATGTCAGAGTCCATGCATTGGGGGCTGAATTTTCCCCTAGTGTTGTGGATAAGAACTCAGTTGTTCTCCAGAAGTACTTTCTCCTTTCCTCCCTTCTGGGATTTGGAATTTTTCTTGATCTTTGTCTTGGACTCTTCGAGTGCATTATCTGACGTCTTTTGCCTCTTGTTCGAGAGGTGCTTTTGATCTGGCCATACAAGCCTCACATCGTGATTGACCGTTGAACATTCTGAACGCAGGTCCAACTGTTTGAAAGCAAAAGGGGGTTGAGTCTCAGGGCTGAGAGCGATCCTAAGCTGCACAATCTCAAAAGCGATTCCACACAGGTCTCTGTAGGACCGCGCAAAACATTTTTTGAAATCTTTTAAGAAAGCAACTAGTCGTTTGCGCTGAAGACAGTGCGGAGCCAATATGGATCAAGCCAGGATCCTTCTCAGTACTCACATTAAACATGATTTCATTCATTAAGGGCTTAGCATGACTCTTTTTCTCTCAATTTGATCAAATTTTCCAAATCCTGAGGAATTCCTTCCTCTTCGTTTTCATCACAGTGTTCGAAAAAGTTTTGAAAAAACTTAGGTCAATGCAACAATTTCAAGGCACAGAAGAGTAGGTGAAGAGCACTGTCGTTTCACTCAAATCTTTTGGCACAACTAATTCAACTGATTCAAGGCAGAAATAAACACAAAACAAGAAAACCACTACTGTTTCATTCAGATCTTCTGGTGTAACTGGTTCCCAGGCAGAAACAGACTCAAAAGAGTGTAAAAGACAAAAATCAAAACAAGCAAGTGGTGTCGGAGGTAACACCCCCGAAATCACCCGACTCTAACGAAACAGGACTAACTCGATACAACAAGACAGACCTTAATCAAAAAGACTGACTCAAAACAAAGAGACAGACTCGAAATAAAACCACAGAACTGACTCAACACTTGAATCAAAAACTACAAAAGTTAGCATTCGTAAACGCTCAAAACAGTGCGTGCCATACGCCACATCTGAAGTGAACCGAGCACCGCCCACAGGTGGGCCAACCCCTGATCACATACTTGAATTATCTTCGAAGTCCAAAAACTCAGTAGTGACGGACTTTGTTGAGCTAGGTGGGAGGATGACCTCATCATCGATCAAGTCTTGCACTTCGTGATGAAGACGAAAGCAATTGTCAGTGGTGTGACCAGCCTGTTGATGGTACGCACAGTATTGGGTAGCATCATGTGAAAGAGGGAGACTACTCGGGAGAGGGCAAGGCTCAAGAGGTTTGAGATGACCTTTTTTAGTGAGGATTCGAAGAGGCTTGGACAAAGGCATTTAGAGGGCATGAAAAACCCTGTGCCCTTGGGGCAGATACTTCGAAGTCTGTGGACCTTTACTGGACGTGCTAGCAAAAGGATCGGCAGGTGTTGCCTTGGCTCTCTGATCTTTTCCAGGTGCAGGATTAGGGTTGAGAGGAACGGTTCTGGTACGACGATCCCTATCTCCATTTTCCCTTCGGCTTAAACTGCTCTTGGTCTAAGTGGGGAAGATGTCATCCATAGACTTAGCCACAACTGCAAGTACTTGTTGCTTATTCAACCCCCCGGCTTTCAGAGCCTCGACAGCTTACAGGAGTTGTTTGTAGGGATTAGCGTCCACCTTCATCTTGTTCTTTCCACTAGCCTCAGCTTGGTGGGAGGTTTGGGTTGTTGCTTCAGTGCGAAGCGCTGTTGTCGTTGATACATCATCACCGGAGTTTAAGACAGCTTCAGGTTGGCTGAGCTCAATTACATTTCGCTCCAGTAGTGGGGGCTCATGCGGCATGAAGTTCTTGGCATATGATGTGGTTGGTGGCGAAGCCAACATTGCATAGGCGAGGTCAGCCACAGACCTTTGGAGGTCGCCAATCATTCCCATCAACTCAAACGTGGTGGGCTCATGAGTTTGAAACAACTGGGGCGTCCAGATTGGGTGCGCGACAGGCAACCTACGTGGATGTGGTATTTCAACATTGGTCACTATGGATTCCGAATATGCACTAGGTCGAATGGTCAAAAGGGGTACCCCGGTAAAAATCGGCGTTTGTGTTCCCATCGTGGCAGAGCCCGTAACCGGTCAACCTTATGGCACGCTTCTCAAAGCGAGCCTCCGGCAAACCGTTCAAGAATAGCAGATGGCAAACACGATGTCCTAGGTGCACCAATGCAAATGCAATGCAAACAAACCCGTAAGTGTAATCAAAACAAGATATCATGAGTTCGAGTCAAGTTCTCTAACTCCCAGCAAAGTCGCTAGAAACTCTGGACGCGCCCCGAGGGCTTTATGCTTTTCCACAGTTCGGACTCAATATGCCACGGTTCTGAATCTAATCTCACAATGTGCGATGTGAGATTGATAAATCACCAAAGAGTCCAAATCCGGCAAATCGTTTTTGGAAAACTAATTTTTAGGAAATAAGTGTCAAACATGGACTGCTTTGCAGATACAGAGTCGCCACCTAAATATTTATTTTGGGGGAATTTAGGAAATCCTGACTCGTTGCCTAAGGCCACGTGCCCGTCATCACCAAAGTTGCCTCGGCTCGGGAACTTGGGTACGATTGGGGAAGGTCAGTTATGAGCACCCCCGCTCGTCCGATCCGAAGATCGGCCTGTACTAAGCATGATATTTTGTTTTCAAAACATATGTGCTCTTTTTTCCGATTAATTAGCTAGAATTTACTATGTGATGCACACAACACACAAGTATAGCCTAGATCGCCTAATTTGGAACAAAACATCGCATATTCGTTGTTTGAAAAACGGTTTGAAGTTTGCTACTCATAAGTAGGCTAAATCACGGATTTCGATGAATTATACCAATTCAAGCAATCCAAACTTCACCCATAGGCATTCAGGCAGTTATATCACATAAGCAATTAGCCTCATGGTAAGCATGTTGTCATGTTAACACTCGCATACATGCAAGATGCTAAAGCATAAATACTCACAGTGTACTCCGAGCCAAAACAAGGAATATGTTAGTAATCAAATGTATGATCTAAGTCCATGTTAAGATGGCTAATGCATCACAGGCATAATGCAACTAGAATAGGCTCAGGTAATCTAAGGATGGCATGTGAAATGCAACTACTCGATACACATATTCAAGTTGGAATTGAAATACTATGCAGTTAGTATGATGCGCCGAGCCCGGTGCATACAATACAGATGAATGATGCAAACATGCGAGCATAAGTATGCTAATTGAAACATGCCCTAAACTAACCATCAAAAGATAGAAAATAAAAAGGAGAAAGACGTGGGGTTGGAAGACATTCACACATGCACGCACACTTATTACACAATTGCGCCCTCTTGAGGGAGGATCCGAAAGAATAATACAAACCAAATAAATAATTAACTACTCTAGCTAATTAATTATTACAGACCCTTAATTAATTAACAAATTAATTACAAAATAAACTAAGTATGAAATTCAAAAGGCCGCCAAAGCTCCGCCTCGAAATGATTGGATGATGCATGCTCGATTCGCCTTGCTCGGAAACCCATTGGCACGCCACTGTTGCCTCTGTTTGCACTGTTCTGCATCTCTGAGAATTGTGAAAATCCTAAGGTTGCTTCTGAACCACTCCCTGAGCACTGTGGGATGTCACCGGCCAAGAGGTGAGAGCACCGGCCATGGAAGTATGGTCATCGACCAAAAATGGGATCACCGGCACTATTTTGGTAGTCGACCGGCACTGAAAGTTGCCGACCGACCATTTCCTCCTGCAGAACACTGGTTTTGCTGCAACAGAGGATAGACAGAACATGGCGATGCATTTTCAAAGCAATTTATGCACCACCACCCTCCTCAGCATGTTTGAGACTTAGAGGAGCATGGTTCTCCACTCTGGGGCCCTCAATCACGCATTTCAATGCTTGATGGCCCAAGGTGCCAAGTGTGCATTTCAATATGGAATGAAATGTATATAACACATAAGGGACCCCAACCTCTATCATGATTGATCAAGAGGCAAGGGATGCATGCTCGATGCTATGCAACCTAAACAAGCATGCAAGATGCAACATGGACGTTCAAACATGCAAAGTGAGCATGTGACATCACGTGAGGATAGACAAGCATGTAACAACATGTTAGGCAACTTAACGAGAGGTGCATGCCAAATTCAATACCACTTAAACATGCAACAATATGTTAACAGGCCAAGTATGCAACAACATGTCATGGATTAAGTACACAACGAGGCACAATTAAACCAGCATGCTACAACATGCAATTTACCAAATATGCAACAAGTATGTGACAACATACAAGGCAAGCATGCAACAATATGCGGGGATGGTCTTAAACCAAGATGGTCGGCTCTTGAATAAGCCTAAGTCAGCGGCCAAAGTCAAGAATTGGAGGCATGAAAATGTAAAACAATCATGCACAAATGAGTGGTCCAACACTTAGGCAACCATGCACAATCCTCAAGCATGAGCAAGATGTGATAAATATGAGAATATGACAATGTATTAAGCTTTAAAAATATGTGAGGAATGATGCCAAATCAACCAAATAAAGCAAGCAAAGCATGCAAGAAGGTCCAAGGCCTAAGGCTAACCAAAGGGCTCAAACCACGGCCATACATGGGAAGTCCCAAAGGGTCAAAGGGACTCAAAATAGTCCCAATGCAGGTCGAGAGAAGGCCAAGAACACACCTAGATGGCATCAAAATGGCCTAAGCATGGAAGCATACGCAATGATCCGTTCAAGAAGCGTAAAACACAAACTCTTTAAGACATTAAAGGAGTGATACGTGTAAGTTTATAGGCATGAAATATGGACTGAAATAACATTCTTAGTCTTGCCAAACCACTGAAATGATCCACATAGAGCATGCTAGCAACTTGGACACTCAAAGCCTACAAGCTAGATTACATGGTAGCTATACAAAGCAAGTCATGGATGATCAAGAAGATCAAAATCAGAGTTCAAGCATGCTACAACAAGCCTAAAAGCTTCATGGAGTTGGGCCAAAAGATATAAGCATAGTAGTCTAAATGCTAGGTACATGTTAAGGCAATCATGGGGTTACAAGACAAGTATACAAAGCAAGCATGGCATGTCTAAACCAAGGAAAAATAGTGCTATATCATGGAAAAACAAAGCCTAATATATACTGAAATGAAGCTAAAACAAGCTAGGCAAACATGCTACAACGTAAGCCATTTATGCAAGCTTTAAAGACAACCAGGAGAGGGGATGACCCTCTCCTTTTCAGGACCTCAAAACCACCTCTCCACCACTGAAAATCCTCTGGATTTCTGCGGTAGAGAGGCCATGCAAAGACCAAAATAATGGCCAAAAGGTATGGCCTAAAACAAGGCCTAACAAGGCCTTGGAGGGGGAGACAACCCCAAACCTCAAAGTGACCATAAACAAAGTTCTAAAACACACAAAATCAAAACTTTTATCAGTTATAGTCGAAGCTTAAAACAATAAGCAAGATAGGCTAAAAACTTGTGCAAAAATGGGAAATAAAAAGGTAAGTTTTCACCTTTGAAGAACCTCTTCAAGAACACCAACCCATCATCTTCCTTGGATCAAAACCAACCCAAGAACACTAACAACAACTCCTTAGAGCCTCAGCAACCAAGGATGGTGTAACACTAGGTGTTTGTGTGCAATAGTGTGAACACAAGTTACTTTAGGGCACAAAACACACACACAAAGGCAAAGAGAAGGAATTATAGAGATAGATAGATACAAACTTCCTAACCCTAATTCTCTGAACCTGGAGGAGGGAGGAAGGGCTCCCTCTTTATAGAGGTTCAAATCCTCAAGCTTCCAAGAGAAGCTAAACAAGAGGCAAATCCCTCCATACACGTGTATGGAGGGGGGAAAATGTGGATGCCAGCTGTGACAACTAGTATAAAATATCTTCCAAAAGCAGATGGAAAGGGGTCGGCTAGAAAATATGGCCGATTGCCCAACAAAAATGGTCGGCCGACCAAAAATATTGCCGATCGACCAAAATATTTGGCCGGTAGCAAGAATAGAGGGCCGGTGGCCTCAAGCCAAGGTCGGTGAGGTGTGGGGATAGCCAACAAGCCATTCCCTGCCCTCAGAAGCAAAACACAAGTGTTTGGTATACAACCAAGCACAAAACAAACAAGTCGAGAGGTCTTGAGGCAAGGCGCGTGGCCGAAGCCTCCGAGAACTCAAGACGAATACAAACATGGATGATCATCGAGTGTTCAAATGATGACGTCCAAGTCTTGAGGATGGTCAAAAATGGGGTGTCTACAACATCCAAATGTTTGTTACCAAAATAGGGTATGGTGGTAAACATCGAAACATGTCCAAATGCTTCTAACCAAAATAGGGAGTGGTGGTAAACATTGGAACACGCCCAAATGCTTTTAACCAAAACAAGGAGTGGTGGTAAACATCAGAACACATGCAAATGCTTTTATCCAAAACAGGGAGTGGTGGTAAACATCGAAACACATCCAAATGCTTTTAACCAAAACAGGGAGTGGTGGTAAACATCGGAACTCGTCCAAATATTACCCCTGAGAGGCTCGCTAGGCCGAAAACCCGAAATGGCGACCTAGGCAAAAGTTAGAGCACAAAAAATTAGAAAAAATAAAAACTGAGCTCGCAAGGTTGAAAACCCAAAAAGGGCGGCCTTAGCAAAAGTTAGAGCGCAAAAGGAGAGCGTTAATACCCAAGTGAACCTGAACCGAACTACGTTAGGTCTGATTTCTATCTTCAGGATACGTAGGCAACTTCATTCTGAAGTCCGGCCATAAACACCTCCAAATCAACTGTGTCCATATGTTTGATCAAGGTATCCTTGGCTGTTTGTTATTTGAAAGATCGGTTGTGATCCTTACCCTGAGAGAAGAGCTGATTACAGTATTGCATAGTGCTATTCAGTTTAGGGGCAATTTTCCATCTCTAGATCGGGGTTTGTACATCTCGAGGATAGATTCCATGTGTGTCAAGTTGTGATCCTTATCGAAAATAGTTTTGAAAAGTTTTGATAAAAGTTGATTTTGTTCAAATTAATCTTTTTACAACTTAGACCATTTTTGGACCGAAAGGAAAATTTTCAATGCCCACAACTTCAATTTTGTTGATTTCAATACAAAGTTCTCTAACTCTTGATACAAATCAAAGTTGCTTTTATTACATTCAAAAGGAAAACTTGAAAAGTTAGATCAAAGCAATAAACTTGGGGCATAGATGAGTCAGGTGTTCTTGCGTCCCCTCCCTACGCTTGTGGAAGCTTTCGATGCTAAAGTAGGCCCGGTTTGTGCTTCTTCTTCAAGCCAAGCCAGGCATTCGCCAGAAAGAGCGCAACTGAAATTGGGAGCAGGAGCTAGAAGTTCTCTTGTCCTCCAAGCAGTGGGATATAGAGCCAATTGTGAACCTCAGGTTGGGAATGAAGTCAGGTACTCTACCTTCTCTTCTAGGCAAGTCTGGTCATGTCCGAACTAACGCCTGAATCGGATCGGAAAGTAGAATGCGCAGTGTATCAGGCCAATCAGTTGAATGCCTGGTTACCAAGCCATGTTGTAGCCCATCTTGGCCAGATCAAACTAGAGGCAACGCCAAGCAATGTTAGTAGCAGACCTATTGCACATCCAATGGCACCACCATCCCTTGTTCAAGAAATCAACTAGGCATTGGCGAAAGAAATAGCCTCGTGCTGAATATGCAGGGCAAGAGTCCACTGCCTTCAACCTATCCCTGAGCAATATCTGGAGAGGGATGAAAGAAAAGAGAGATTAAAGAATAGAGAGGTGTATGTTGAGAGAAAAAGTGAGAAAAGGGCTTTGAGAGAAAAAGAAGAGCATGAATACCGAGTGATGTGAGAAACACATATTAGAAAGGGTAGGAAACATTACCTGAAGAAGCAGTGGACTTCCTGCAAATTTGTTTGTCTCTCGCCGACAAAAGATGTTTAAGCCCATCAAAGTCTCGGCTAGTACCAAGCCAATGCAACTCTTGCCCTCTTTCAAGCCTTGAGCCACTTCAACTAGTCAAATGTTAGACCCGCCGAAACTAGGGGCAAGAAGGAAACGTGCTAACATGCACAAACAGATGGCGTGTTGTCGAAAACCCCGCCAAAGAACATCGTGGCGGTCGCCGACGTCAGAAAACCGATGAATCAAACTGAGGATATCCCGCTCTCCATTGTGAACCAAGGATCGAGCATCGTGTAAAGTGATTCCACACATCCTTCCCAAAGCTTGGATGTGTCTAAAACAGGGTTGGGGCAAGATTTCCTCATCGCACCGGGACTCCATTTGCACTTGAAATTCTTCGATTGTTGGGCATAGCTCTTGTCCCCCGAAGCTAAAAACATTTGTAATCGGATTCCAACACCTAGCTGCGACATGTAGAAACAGAAAAACAAGGCAAAGAACGACTCAGGGGGGATAGTGCATTTATGCTAAAACCCTGAAAATTCAGCTTTTCTGAGCCATCTAAAGTTGCAATCCAATTTGATAGTTTTTGGGCAAAGAATGGCTCCATTTGTGAAGAATTTGTAGCTGAAATGAAGAAAATACGAAGTCTGAACCTTTTGTAGAAGATAAGGTAGTGAGTGGAAGCCAGGTGTCAACATTCTGGAGGTTCCTCACATTGATGGCCGACAGGCCACTTTGGTAGCCAACCGGCCACCATTGGTGGCCGACATCTTCTGTTCATGGCCGACGGCTTTTTTTCCTGTCTTCTTGTTCACCTGTGTGCTAAGGATGCTGAAAGCATGTGTTTTGTCTTGTTTTGTTTTGTATTTCAAGATCTTGTTTTGAGTCCTTTTAATTTTAGCAAGTTTGTTGTGTTGTATTTAAGTTTTTTATCGAGTTATTTTGTTCATCGAGTTATTTATCGAGCCATTTTGTTGTATATTGGATTGTTCTGTTATTTATCGAGTTGTTATTATTTTGATTATCGAGTTTTATTACTTTGTTTATTTCAGTTGTTGGTCTGTTCGTTACCTAATTTAGACTGTTGTGAAAATACAAGTATTCGGTTTTCAATGTCAAATTCAATCTCATTTTCATGCAATGCGGTGCTCATGATGCAAAACACAACACTTTTACCACCAAAAAA
>NW_021025493.1:777510-822960 GCF_004153795.1 Camellia sinensis | reverse complement strand
TCACACACAAAGGAGGAGAGAGGGGGAGTTATAGAGATAATATGTATCTATATCTCTAAGGGCTGGTTTTTGCTTCTGTTTTTCTAACCTAGAACCAAGAGGAAAGCCCCTCTCTTATAGGACTCCCTCTTGCAAAGCTTCTTCAACAAGCTTGGCTAGAGGGAAATCCCTCCATACACGTGTATGGAGGGGAGAAGAGTTGGTGCCAGCTATCACAGCTGGCACAAAATATCTCCATAAAGTGGAGGAACAGTGGTCGGCTGCCCAAAAATGCTAATTCGGCAAAAAACAGTGCCGACCGGCAACATATTATGCCGACCGGCATTAAAGTGTGCCGACCGGCAAACAAAAGTGCCGATGGAAGAAAATGACCAGCCGGTGGCCTCCAGCCACTGCCGGTGGTGTGTGGGGATGCCTTACATGGCATTCCTTGCCTCTCAAAGGCAAGATGCAAGTGTTTGGTGCAAAACCAGACACTAAACGGTTAGGTTCGGAGATTCCGAGGCAGGGCGCGCGAGCCGAGTCCTCCGGGAACTCCAAACAAACACAAACATGGATGATCACCGGGTGTTCAAACGGTGACGTCCAAGTCTTGAGGACGGTCAAAAATGGGGTGTCTACAGAATTGATAATCTATTGTGGCCCGAAAATTTGACAACCAATCCATACCCAATATAACATCGAAAGTGTGCATGTCTAAGGTAATGAAATCAAAAGAGAGTTGGCGATCCACGGCCTCAATCTCGCAAGAGCAGCACACTTGCCCCAATGCCACTCTACCCCCAACTAGTGATTGAACCCACAATGGAGATTCTAGCTGATCAATCTCTAATCCCAAAGCAGAAGCAAAAGTAGTAGATATAAATGAATGCGACGCACCTCTATTAATCAACACACTAGCCATAGAATTGAACACAACAAAATTACCACTCATAACAGAGGTTCCCGACAACTGATCTGGCATTGTAACGGTGTACATGCTCTCCTGTGGCCTCTGATCAACTTGTTCATCTCTTAGAGCATAGGCCTGCTGTACTAGCTGTGCCGAGGGGGCTCTCTTAATAGCTCGTGGGGCCTGAACTGAATGAGCCTGCTGGTGGCTCTATGTCTGCCTTGACCCCGAAGTGCCAGATGCGCCTCCCAACTGTGGGCATGCTCTCTTCATATGCCCTGAATGACCTCACTAAAAGTAGGTAAGTCCTTGCCCCCTACTCTAGGACTGACTCTGGGATCAGTTAGGTAGTGCTAGTGGTGGCATCCACTATCTTCCTCCCTTCTATGGACATGCATTAGCTTTGTGAGCAAACTGTACACATTTGAAACAGGTGAACCCATCCTAAGCGTTCTTTTCCATACCACTGCTAGGCAATGAAAAAGTAGATCTGGTTTGTTGTGAATGAGACTGAGATAGATCGGAGCCTCTATTCTTTTTACTAGGCCCAAAGTCCCTTTGTGACTCATGCCCTCTAGATCTTGAACCTCAGATCCTCTCCTTCTCAGCCTGCACTGTGATTTCTACATGTGTTGCCACCTTGACTAAACAGTCATAGTTTCGGATCATAGTGTAGACAACCCATTTTTGACCGCCCTTAAGACTTGGGTGCCTTAGGTTGATCACTCGATAATGAAAGTTATGTTGTACAATCACTCGATTTCTTCAGCAAGAAGAGCTTCTAAATCCCAACCTTACACCCCATTTTTTACCAAAACTATTTTAGACCTTAGAATTCCCTTTTTCAAAATATTTTTCCAAATGCTTCTATGATGTTCCGAGGCTTGCATTTTGTTTAAAATATTGCACTTTTTGGTAAACCGAGTAAGGACAAAGTGGAAATAAATGGAAGGGAGTTGAAGTCTTTGAAAAATATTTAAAACATCTTTTTATAGGTTTAGAGCTGAAGGAAATAAGAGAGGAGGGAATAAAACTAGTTTAGGAAGAAGTTAGGCATCAATTCGTTAAGAAAGAGATGAGCAGCCTTTCACTAAATTAGGCATATCTCTTTGCACACTTAGAATTTATGTTTGAGGCCACACCATTGGAAAGTAGATTTTCGGGCTTCAATTTAGACTAAAGAATCACCTAAAATCGAGTCCAAATGAGGGAGATATGCACGTTTGAAGTTAGGCTTGAGAGCAGTATTTTGTGGTCAACCGGCCACTAAGTAGCAGGGCGACCACTAAAGGTGGCTAGCCGGCCAGTTGATGAAAAATAGGCCATTTTGAGTGGATTGGCTAGGCAGGTGTCCCCATAGGTCAATTTTGGTGGCCCCCATCGCTCAAGTTGTCGGCCGGCCATGTTTCCTGGCAGAGCAGATATTTGTTGCCAACTGTTTCCACAGGTGCATGCACTGCACCAGCTGTCTCTATACATATATTTCTAACAGAGGCATAAGTTTTTCTATATATAAGAGACCTTCCCTCTCGGTTTTAGCTTAGAAAAAATTCCTAAAGGACCAAAACTTGTAAAACACACACACACTCTCTCTCTCTCTACACTTTCTAGACCAAAAATTTAGCTCTTCTTGCTGAGGTTCTTGAGCTGAAATCTCAATCCTTGAGAGTGAAAACTTGTTGGTTTGTCAACAAAGGAGTTACCTCTCTTCAAGAGGTATAATTTTGAGCATATCTACACTACTTATTTTCTCTCTTTTCTTGCTGTTTTTGTATCATTTTTACACTGTTTTTATGGGCAGAAACTCATGGCTTAAAGCTATCAAACGTGGAGGGGTTAACCACCCTTCTTTGAACCTTGTTTTCTAAGCTTTTGCCCTTGTGTTTTCCATTTCTTTCTCAACTTTTTTCCAACTTTTTACCACAGTTTTTTAGAGTTTTTCAGAGGCTAAAAATGTGGTTTTGAGGTCCAAAAAGTGGAGGGGTTAGCCACCCCTCCTTAGGGTCGCTTCCAAGCTTCATTTCTCCATTATTTTAGTTAACTTTTTCAAGCTTTTTCATGTAAATTCCAGCATTGTTTTTGTGAGTTTTAGGACTGTTTTAGGGTGTTTACTTCAGTTTTGCTTTGTATAGTATGCTTGTAGTGTTGTAGTCTTAATAGGTTTGGTGGTTTAGGCCTTAGACACCAACCTACTTGAGTTGATAGCATTTATTTTATGCTTTTCATACTTGTGTTCACCCTTGCAATAACCATCTTTGCAGTATCCCTCTGTAGACGCGCCCCGAGAACTCTCCCGAGATCCGTGCTGCGAAGGCGCGAATTCTGCTTTGTTCTCTAGCTACTACAAGTTTGGACTCAATGTCACGGTTCTGAATCTGATCTCACAAAGTGCAATGTGAGACCGATAAATCACCAAAGAGTCCAAATCCGGCAAATCATTTTTGGAAAAATATTTTTATAAAGAAGTGCCAAACATAGACTGCTTTGCCAGATACAGAGTCGCCACCTAAATATTTTATTTTGGGAGAATTTAGGAAACCCTGACTCGTGCCTAAGGTCACGTGTCCGTCATCACCAAAGTTGCCTTGGCTCGGGAATTTGGGTATGAGAGGGGAAGGTCATACAATGAGCACCCCCGCTAACCCGATCAAAAGATCGGCCTTACTAAGCATGATATTTTGTTTTTGAAAACACGTGTTCTTATTCTGGTTATTAACTTAGAATTACTATGTGATACGCACAGCATACAAGTATAGACTAGATCGCCTAAGTTGGAACAAAACATTGCATGTTCATTTGTGAAAATGATTTGAACTTTGCTACTCGCAAGTAGGCTAAATCGAGGATTTAATGAATTGTTCCAATTCAAGCAATCCAACCTTCACCCACAGGCATTCTGGCAGTTATATCAAATAAGCAGTTAGCCTCATGGCAAGCATGCTTTCATGCCAACATTAACACACATGCAGTATGCTAAAGCGTAAACACTCACAGTGTACTCCGAGCCAAAACAAAGAACTAGTTAGAAATCATGCATGATCGTAGTTCATGTTAAGATGGCTAATGCAACACATGCAAAAATGCAGCTAAAATAGGTTCGGCTATTCTAGAATGGCATATGAAATGCAACTTGATACATGTATTCAACTTGGAATTGAAATACAATGCAGTTAGTATGATGCGTCAAGCCCGGTGCATGCAATACAGATGAATGGATGCACGCATGCTAGCATAAAGTATGCTAATCGAAATATGCCCTAAAACTAATCATCGTAAGCGGTTAAGTAAACTGGAAGAAAGAAATGGGGGTTGAAAGACATGCATCACACACACACACGCTTATTACAACAATTGGCCCTCTCGACGGAGAGTCCGAATAAGAAGCCAACTAGCTAATCTAAGCTAATTAAACAAATTATTACACAACGAAGCTAATTATTACAAAATGATTAAGCAGCTAAACGCATTAACTACTTAAGGTACATAACCCAAAGCAAAAACTAGCTAAGTAAAGCAGTAAAAAGGGGCCCTCAGAGGGGGAAGAGTGCATGCATGTTGGGTCGCCTCGTTCAGAAATCCAACGTGATGCTTCCAACTTGTCTCTGTTTGCAACTGCTCTCAGAAACTTGCACCAAGCTCCAGAAAGCTTCCAACTCATCTTGGGGACCTGTAGGAGGGTGGCCGACCAGTTGTTGATGTGGGAGACCACCTGCCGACCACTTTTTGTTGCTGCATATCAGAAAAAGTGGTCGGCTAGCTACTTTTTCTGGCTGGCCGGCCAATTGTTGCTGCATTTCTTCAATTTGCTGCAACAGAGAGCAAGAAAAGGCATGACAATGTATTTGCAAGATATGTGTGCACAACCATCCTTCCTATCATTTCATAAGCTCGAGGGAGTGTAGTTCTCGACCCTCGGGCCATCAATCGCACATCTCGATGCATGATGGCGGAGAAGTGAAGTTGCACAATTCAATATAAAATGAATGCACAAGTAAACACATAAATGCCTAGAACTCTATCATGTGTGATCAAGAGCGTCGGGAGCGTCGACGACCGAGAATTGAGGCATGTTTCATCACTTCAAGTATGGAACATCCCTCATTTCTCATGTTTGGACTAACACCTATTCCAAACAAAATGCAACACAAGTAAAGCATGCAAATATGCAATGCAACTGGCATACACAATGCAAATGGTATCATAGCATACGCAATGCAATGAACATGGCATACACGATGCAACAATACAATGTAATAACATGGCATACTCAATGCAATGTAACCTAAGCTTGCAAACAACATGGCATACTCAATGCGATAAACTACATGGCATACACAATGCTCAATGGACTTAAACCAAAATGGATAGACCTCAGCCATGCCCAAATTAGTAACCATAAGGATGAAACTAAGGCACAAAAGGGAAAGGCAAGCATGCACAATGCAATGGCCCATCAAGTAGGCATAAGAGCACAACTCTCAAGCATGATGAAGAAGCGATAAATATGTAAGTGTGACAACACTAAAGGCTCTGAAATCAAGTGTGAAATGATGCCAAATCATTCAAACAACACAAGTAAAGCATGCGAGAGGGCCTAAGGCACAAAGCCATTAAAGGGACTACACAAAGGGCATGCAATACATGGCACAAATGATTGAACCAATCATGGATAGAGCTTAATTAGGTCTAAACAAAGACTAAAACATGCTGAGGTAAAGGCTCAAAGACCTAGACATGCAAGCACACACACTAGGCCAGAAACAAGGCAACAAATGCACAACCCTTAGAGGCACTCAAAGGGTGAATGAAGTGGGAACACGACAATGCTACATGCTCTAAAATGACATATGAAATGATGCCAAATCATGTACATAACACAAATAAAGCATGCTATGGTGCCCAAAGCTTGAAGCTAGCATATGCACTTGTACTACAACTATGCAAAACATGAAGCATATGGCAAAGGCAACCCAAAGAAGTCCTACAACATGCCAAGATAAGTCTAAAACATGTATGGTAGGAAGCCGAAATAAGCTAGCATGAGGGCTATAAGGCAAGATGCATACGAGGCCAAAAGTAAGGATTACACTGCACCTTTCGAGACCAAGCATAGGATGACTTAACCAACAAAAATCAGAGCTATATCATAGAAAAATAACCCCAAATAAATACTAAAATGATAGCTCGCAAGCTTAGGCATGAAGGCATACGCAATGATTCATGTTAAGGCATAAAGGGGCAAACCCTCCAACGCATTGAATGAGTGACAAATGCAAGTGCATGAACATTAAACATGGACTGAAATCACATTACAAATGATGCCAAATCATTAGAATAGTCCAAGTAATGCATGCTAGTGGACTTGATACACAAAGCTAACAAGCTAGATTGAACCATGGCTATACAAAGCAAGTCACGCACGGCCAAAACAACCCAAATCAGAGCTAGAGCATGCTAAAACATGGACAAAAGCTTCTTAGAGTTAAGCCAAAAGCATGCTAGAATGACATGTTAAAGCATGATGCATGTTAGGCTATTGAATAAAAATGCACTACAAGTGTATGGAGCTTGCAAGGGCCAACCAAACCAAACCTTAACAGAGGTATGACATGGCAAAACAACACCAAGAACATGCTAAAATGGACTCGAAACAAGGTAGAATGACATGTTACTTAATGAAGCATATAAGACTAGTTTATGAGATTTACACTGCAAGTGTATTAGGCATGCATGGTGTGACAAAACCAAGGAAAAACAGTGTTATGCCACAGCAAAATCACCCCAAATACAAGCTAAGATATGACCAACATAAGCTTAACAAACATGCTCACACATAAGGCATTCAAAGCAAATATTCAAAATACAAGGAGAGGGGATGACCCTCTCCTATTTGGGACCTCAAAACACCACTTCCACCACTGAAATTCCTCTGAGTTTCAGTGGTGAGAAGGCCAAAATAAGGTAGTCCCAAAAACTCAAAAAGAAGGCACAAAAGCAAGGCCAAACAAGGCCTAAGAGGGGTAAACAACCCCCAACACAAAAGTAACCTTAAACAAACATTTTAAGCATACAAAATCAGGACTTTTTGTAGTTTAGAGTTAAGCTTAAAACAATATTCAAGTGGGTCCAAAAGCTTAAGCAAAACAAAGGGTTTAAAGGGCTAAAGGCTCACCCTTGGAGAACAACTTTGAAGCTACAACTCTAGCAAGTTTTCCAAGCTCAAACTCGACCAAAAACCTCAAAACCAACTCCTAAGCACCTCAGCAACAAACGGATGGTGTTTGAGTGTGTGTTTGTGTGTTAAAGTATGAAGAAATAGCACTTTAAGGCACAAAACAAGAGGGAAATCAAGATGTATAGATATAGATTATATGTATAGCTCAAGGAACTTCTTCTAAACCTAGAGGAGGGAGGAGGATGTTCTCTTGTATAGAGAACGAAGGCTCAAGGTTGTTGGAGAAGCTTTGGCCTCAAAGCCATCCTTCCATACACGTGTATGAAGGATGGTTCTGGTGCCTTCCAGTTGTGCCAGCTGGAGAGAAAATATCTCCAGGAAGCTGGTGAAAAGCAGCCAACCACTTGAAGTGGTCAGCCAGCTACTTTTACTGGTCAGCCAAGGCAAAAAGTGGTCGGCCAGGTGGGAGTGGTGGTTTGAAGCATGAGACCAAGGTGTTGGTGTGGTGGCCAACCAAACAAGGTGGCCCAAAGACCAAGAAAACTAGTTGCCCGATTAGAAAACTGGCTGGCAGAAAGGAAAGTGGTTTACGGGGAGAGAAACTAGTCTCCCACCTTCATTCCACCTTCTAAACAAGGAAAACAAGGTTTACGACAAAAACAAACCGAAAAGGATGCAAGACGAAAGTCCGAGAGGCAAGGCGCGCGGCCGAGAGACCCGAAAACTAGTCTACGAGCACCGAAAGTGGTTTATTACCACAAAAGTGGTCTCCCAGACCACAGTGTCCCTCTAGGCAGAGGCAACAAGGTGTGGTTCAAAAACCACGCCAAACGGAGAATGTTAAGCAGTCCTGAGACAAGGTGCGCGGCTGGAGGTCTCTAAAAATTGGAAACTAGTCTCCAAATGAGAAAAGAGGTCTACGACCACAAAAGAGTGGTCCACAAGTCCTCTCTCTCCCTCCAAGGAAGGGAAACAAGGCTTGGTCTGCAAACCGAGCCAAAGCACAAAGAGTTCAGTGGCCCGGAGGCAAGGCACTCAGCCGATACTCCGGAAACTCAAAACGAGCACAACATACACTATCACCGAGCGCTCAATCGATGACGTTTGAGTCTTAAAATCAGTCAAAAATGGGGTGTCAACACCCTCCTTTGTTGGTTTTATTTGTTTGAGAGTGCACAAGACAGTGCGACGCGCTAAACAGCGCGATGAAATGCATGCACAATGCAAGTAAGGTGCACAAAATAGTGCGATGAAATGCATGCACAATGCAAGTATGGCGCACAAAACAGTGCGATGCGCAAAATAGCGCGATAAAATGCATGCACAATGCAAGTAAGGTGCACAAAAAAGCGCGAGTGATAAATTTGCACAAAACAGTGCGATGCAACAGATAGTACAGTAGATGCAAAGGGTGACATACTCCAACCATGCTGGAATCATGAGAGGAGGAAAAACAAATCCCAAAACAACCAATCAAGAGAATGCTCAACGCAACCTGAGATAAATTCCAAACACGTTGAAATCGTGTGTGGAAAACACTCTAACCACGCTGAAATAGTGAGAAGAGGTCCGAAAATAACCCGCCCAGGTGTGTGCACGACACAACCTGAGATAAATTCCAAACACGCTGAAATCGTGTGAGGAAAGGGGACACTCAAACCACGCTGAAAATCGTGAGAAGAGGTCCAAAAACAACCCGCCAGGTGTGTGCACGACATAACCTAAGATAAATTCCAAACACCCTGAAATCGTCTGAGGAAAGGGGACACTCAAACCATGCTGAAATCGTGAAAGGAGGTCCAAAACAAACCCGCCCAGGTGCGTACACGATATACCCGTGTTTTAGAAAGAAGGAAACGTAGGGACATATCCCCGTGTTTCAGAAAGAGGGAGAAACATAGGGACATATCCCCGTGTTTCAGAAAGAAGGAGAAACACAGGGACATATCCCCGTGTTTCAGAAAGAAGGAGAAACATAGGGACATATCCCCGTGTTTCAGAAAGAAGGAGAGTGCATAACAATGCAAAAGAGGAAAAGCACACCTCTCAGCGTATCACATGTGAGAGAGGAAAGGGAAAACCTCTCAGCGTATCACACGCAAGAGAGGAAAAGGAAAAACCTCTCAGCGTATCACACGCGAGAGAAAAAAGGGAAAAACCTCTCAGCGTATCACACGCAAGAGAGGAAAGGGTATCCAAACGCGCGCCAAACGCGAGAGGAGGAAGGTATCAATACATACAATACCGTGCACGAATGAGAAAGAAACTTGATAGGTACAATGCAACACAATGCATGATGTTTAAGGAATGCAATAAACAAATAAAGCGGCACTTTAAAAGAAAAGCACCTCATACTCATGAGGTGAGTGGCGGTAAACCGCTCTACTCCGACGGGGATCTCCCCTTATGTTCTTTGAACTCTTACCTTTAACTCACAGTACAAAGGTCTAGAAATGCTGACAAGGAGAAACATCTACTGGGGAAACCACAGATGTCGCTTTTCTTCCTGATCATATTCATAACTTTCCCTATTCTTCAACGGGGTGACAGACTAGGTTGGTTCAGTATCCAGAATCGAGGCGCAGACCTGCTACCTCAATCTATGGGGCTTCTATATAGATTTCAAGCCCAGGATACACCCCTGGGTATTTAAACCGAACTTTAGTCTCGAAAATTCCGAACCTTTGTGTTCTATGCATCCGCTATTCGAGCTCTAGTTTCCACCGTTGCAGTTGATCTCCTAGGAACTCATTGCAAACACAGCCAAGATGCCTCTAGCAGGGATTGGTACTCAGGGAGAGCACTTCTGATCACCATTCTGGCATTGAAACAATCAACATAGTACTCTGTTCACTTTGAAGACACAGCTCGTACAGCATATTGCTCATTCTGAACACACAGCTCATATAACAGTACTCAGTTTACTTCGAGCACACAACTCATACAGCACACTGCTCATTTTGAACACACAGTACTCGATTTATTTGGCACACAGCTCAAAACATAGTACACTGTTCAATCTGAACACGCAGTTCATAACACAGTATTCGATTTATTTGGCACACAGCTCATACAACACACTACTCACTCTGAACACACAGTTCATAACATGGTATTTGGTTTATTTGGCACACAGCTCATATAGCACACTGCTCATTCTCAACACACAGTTCATCCTGAACATATGGGAACACACAGCTCATTCTGAACATACGGGATGCAATGACGACACTTGCGGAAGTTGGAACAAACTCAGGTGCTCCAAATTTTCCCTTTTTTCTTTTGCTTTGTAGTCCGAAACCTATATAGTTTCAAATAGGTCCTGGTTCGACTGTTCTCATATGACCTGGGTTGAACCCTGTGGTTTTTATGAAAGAAAGAAATCCTATTTTGCACAAATGTGGAGAATGGCACAACACTTTGAGCACAAAACGATTTTATTTCTAAATTTGAAATTGAGAAATGAATTCTTAACCGGGTATTGAGCTTACGGCTGACCACAGCAAAAATGACTCAATAACGGAAAACAAAAGGTAAACAACCTAAACACATCGAGTAGCACTTGAAACGACTCAAAACAAGAATCGAGACAAACAAAACAAAAGATACGACACTCAGACATATTCCAATGGCAAGAGACCACTTAGTTTGCGAGGAGCCAGTTTCTTAGGGTATTGTTTCCCACCCTTTTTCATTTGTGATTCTCACATCACTCGGCCCTCAGGCTCTGTTTTTCTGAAAAAGCCCTTTTCTCACTTTTTCTCTCTGCACACATCTCTGTATTCTTCATTCTCTCATTTTTTATCCTTCCCCTGGGTGGTTGACGGATAAGCAGAAAGTTGCAGGCTCTTGCCCCTAGCATTCTGCTAGATTCTCATTCTTTTGCTCAGAACAGTGAGCTTTCTCCCACAGAGCGGTTGCGCTACAACTAGGAGTGTAGCAAATCTGCAGCTGACATCGATTGATGAGGCTCTGTCGGGGAATTTGGACGTGATCAATTGTGTCCAGATGAGGTAATAGAATATCCTGATCCATTCCAATCCGTGCTTCGCACTTGGGTTGATACCTTGTTGCTGGCTTGATACCTCGCTACTCGGAGGATGAGAGAGCTCTCGGCCCTTTGTTGTTAGCGTCAGTTGTGCCCTTTTCTGGCAAGTAAAGTGCCCTTCTTGGCAAGTATGTTGACAATGGGGAAAAGACAGAACACCTGACTCGACCAACATGAGGGTTAGATTAACACACTTGTTCAACTTTTGATTTAAAATAATGCAAGTTAGGCTATGAGCACTGAAATTTTTCCTTTTTTTGGATCCAAGAAACGGTCCAGTTTTGAAAAAGATGGAATAATTTTCGAGAGAATTAGTCAACCTCAGCAAAAAAATCCTCAAAAACCATTTTTGCAAATGGCCACTGCTCGACCAACATGGAATTTACTCTCAAGATGTGCAACCTCGGATCCAAAGCAATGGAAAATTTCCCCTCGTCTGAACGGCACTGTATGGCAACGGAAAATTGCCCCTTGTTTGAATAGCACTACAGCACACTGTATGGCAATGGAAAGTTGCCCCTTGTTTGAATAGCTCCATAGCACACTGTAATCAGTCCTCAAAGTGACGATCACAACCGAATTCTCGGATACAGCGAAGACAAAGATGACTAGAACCATCACATGAACACAATCGATTTGGAAGTTTTTATGGCTGGACTTCAGAATGAAGTTGCCTACGTATCCCAAACATGAAAATCAAGCCTTACGTAGTTCGGGTTTAAAGTACACTCGGGTATTTAACCTCTCATTTTGCGCTCTAACTTTTGCCAAGGCCGCCCTTATGGGTTTTCAACCTTGCGAGCTATGTTCTTCTTTCCTTTTCATTTCTTTTTCTTTTCATCTTTTCTTTTCATTCTTTGCATTTTTTTCTTTTTTGTTCTTTTTCTACTTTTTCTTGCTCTAGCTTTTGTCTGGGTCGCCCTTTGGGGGTTTCGGCCCAGCGAGCCTCTCAAGGGTTAAAGTGTAGCTTGTCCATGTCAAATGGTTTTAGGATCTCGAAGCCATCTGAATCTAAGAGAGTGGCTGTTGTTCGCTGATAATGTAAAAGTCCATCCAATGGGGGCTAAATTTGCCCCTAGTGTTGTGGATAAGAACTTAGTTGTCCTTTTGCAATACTTTCTTCTTTCCTCCCTTCTGGGATTTGGCGTTCTTGTCGATCTTCGTTAGTTTGAGAAATGTCCTAATTTTTGACTCTTCGAGCACATCTAACATTTTTGCCCCTAGTTCGAGGGGTGCTTCTGATCTAGCTTCGCAAGCTTCTGTTGACGACGTCTGACCTTCTTGATCTGACTTTCTTGTCCCTAGTTCAAGGGCTACTTCAAATCTGGCCATACAAGCCCCACATTATGGTTGACCGTTGAACATTCTAAATCCAAGTTCAAGGTTTGAAAGCAAAAAGGGGTCGAGTCTTGAGGCTGGGAGTGATCCTATGTTGTACAATCTCAAGAGCGATTCCACACAAGTCTTCCCAGGACCGCGCAAAACATTTTTTTGAAATATTTTACGAAAGTGACAAATCGCTCGCGCTGAAGACGGTGCAGAACCAATCTGGATCAAGCCAGGATCCTTCTCAGTACTCACATTAACAAACATGATCTCATTCATTAAGGGCTTAGCACGCCTCTCTTCTCTCAGATGATCAAATTTTGCAAAACCCGAGGAATTCTTTCCTCTTTGCTTTCACCATAGTGTTCAAAAAGTTTTGAAAAAACTTAGGTCAATGCAATGACTTAAAGGCAGAGAAAAGTAGGTGAAAAGCACTGCCGTTTCATCAAATCTTTTGGGACAACCCGGCTCAAAGCAGTAACAATCACAAAAGCATGAAAAACCACTGTTGTTTCATTCAAGATCTTCTGGTGTAACTGGCTCCACGGCAGAAATAGACTCAAAAGAGTTGGTGTAAAAGACAAACACCAAAACAAGCAAGTGATGTCCGAGGTAACACCCCCAAAATCACCCGACTCCTATACAACAGCATTGACTCGATACAACAAGACAGACCCAACTGACTCAGTAAGAAAAGACTGGCTCAAAACAACGAGACGGACTCTAAACAACATAACAAAACTGACTCAATACCCAAGTTAGAAAGTAAAATAAACAGCATTCGCAAATGCTCAAAAGAGTGCATGCCATACGCCACATTTGGAGTAATCTGAGCGCCCTCCGCAGGTGGTTTTTCCCCCGATCACATACTCATACTATCTCCCAAGTTCACTGATCCTGTGATGATAGACTTTGCTGAGCTTGGTGGGATGATGACCTCGTTGTCAATCAAATATTGTACTTTGTGGCGAAGACGAAAGCAATTGTTAGTGCCATGACCGGTTTGTTGATGGTATGCACAGTACTGGATAACCATCATGCTTACCTGGAAGGGAATTCGGGAGAGGCCGAGGGTCAAGGGGTTTGAGATGGCCTTTTTCAACAAGGATTTGAAGAGCCTTGGACAAAGGCATACAGAGGGCATGGAAGACCTTGCGACCTTGGGGTAGATAGTTTGAAGTTTTGGTGTTTGGATTGGATGCTTTAGCAAAGGGGTCGGCAAGTGCATGCTTGTTTTGCTGATCTTTCCCGAGTGCAGGTTTAGAGTTAAAAGGATCGTTTCTAGTACGACTGCTCTTCTCCTAATTTTCTCCTTGATTCGAACTGCTCTCGTTCTGAGTGACGAAAGTGTCATCCATAGTTTTTGCAGCAACTGCGAACACTTGCTGTTTGCCCAGTCCCCCGATTTTTAAAACCTTAACAGCCCACAGGATTTGCTCATAGGGATCATTGCCTACCCCTACCTTGTTTTTACCACTCGCCTCAGCTTGGTCTAAGGTTTGGGTTGCTACATCAGTGCAAAGCCCGGTTATTGCCGACACGTTGTTGCCCAAACTTGGGATGGCTTCAGGTTGGTTGAGCTCAATTACAATTCGCCCCAAGAGTGGGGGATCTTTTGGCGTGAAATTTCTGGCATATGATGCGGTCGATGGCGGAGCCGATAGTCCGAAGGCTAGATCAGCCACAATTCTCTGAAGATCGTCGATCATTCCCATCAGCTCAAAAGTAGTGGGCTCACGAGTTTGGGATGATTGGGGTTCCAAGACTGGATATGTGGTAGGTGCCCCAGATGGGCATCGTATTTCAGCATCGGTCTCACCCTGCATGGTGATTCCCTGGTTTAATGCTGCTGTCATGACCACAATTTCTTCTGAACTCTGCGCCATCATGAGTCTGCTGAACTGAACAAAGGGGATGTGACTGGTGACTAACAGATCAGATGAACTAGTGAGCCTTGACTAGCGTTTCTCTGCCTTGTCTCAGCGAAGGAAAACACTGGCTGCCTTGAACTGAACCTCTGACCTGACAAAGTCTATCAACACAAATCTGGTGTACTGGGGGGATATTGGAGCCTTCTGAAGCTACGGCTCCAAGACCACCTAGCAAAAGAGAAAACATGCAGCATCTCAGCCTAATTCCACTAGAACAGATACAAACATAGCTGAATAACTGCACTCTTTACTGAATTCTACCCAAAATTTTGCCTGTAAACTGATACCCTCAGGTAAAACTGATTCTTCGAATACTGATGCCCGCAAGCCTGATACCCAGACTTGCAAATGAGAGCCAAAACACCCCTATGTTGGGGTAGGGTTTCCCTGTCCTATTTTGTCAGGAGCTAGGGTTTCACTACACACGCAGCGGTTTCAAACAACCTACAATCGGGTAAGCAACTTGTCCTAGTTTGGAATAGTCACTATGGATTCCGATATGCACTAGGTCGAATGGTCAGAAAGGGTGCCTCGGTGACAACCGAGGTTTGTGTTCCCATCGTGGCAGAGCCCGTAACCGATCTGCCTTATGGCACACAACCTCTGGCAAACAACTCAGGAATAGCAGATGGCGAACACGGTGACTTAGGTGCACCAATACAAATGCAATACAAAGAAACACATAAGTGTAATCAAAACAAGATATCATGAGTTCGAGTCAAATTCTCTAATTTTCCCAGCAGAGTCGCCAAAAACTGTAGACGCACCCCAAGAACTCTCCCGAGATCTGCGCTGCGACGGTGCAAATTCCATTTTGTTCTCTAGCTACTACAAGTTTGGACTCAATGTCACGGTTCTGAATCTGATCTCACAAAGTGCAATGTGAGACCGATAAATCACCAAAGAGTCCAAATCCGGCAAATCATTTTTGGAAAATTAATTTTTATAAAGAAGTGCCAAACATAGACTGCTTTGCCAGATACAGAGTCGCCACCTAAATATTTTATTTTGGGAGAATTTAGGAAACCCTGACTCGTGCCTAAGGCCACGTGTCCATCATCACCAAAGTTGCCTTGGCTCGGGAACTTGGGTATGAGAGGGGAAGGTCATACAATGAGCACCCCCGCTCACCCGATCAAAAGATCGGCCTTTACTAAGCATGATATTTTGTTTTTGAAAACACATGTGTTGTTATTGTGGTTATTAACCTAGAATTACTATGTGATGCGCACAACATACAAGTATTGACTAGATCACCTAAGTTGGAACAAAACATTGCATGTTTATTTGTGAAAATGATTTAAAGTTTGCTACTTGCAAGTAGGCTAAATCGGGGATTTGATGAATTGCTCCAATTCAAGCAATCCAACCTTCACCCACAGGCATTCTGGCAATTATATCAAATAAGCAGTTGGCCTCATGGCAAGCATGCTTTTATGGCAACATTAACACACATGCAGTATGCTAAAGCGTAAACACTCACAGTGTACTCCGAGCCAAAACAAAGAACTAGTTAGAAATCATGCATGATCCTGGTTCAGGTTAAGATGGCTAATGCAACACATGCAAAAATGCAGCTAAAATAGGCTCGGCTATTCTAGAATGGCATACGAAATGCAACTTGATACATGTATTCAACTTGGAATTGAAATACAATGCAGTTAGTATGATGCGCCTAGCCCGGTGCATGCAATACAGATGAATAGATATACGCATGCCAGCATAAAGTATGCTAATCGAAATATGCCCTAAAACAAACCATCGTAAGCCGTTAAGTATAAGGGAGAAAGAAATGGGGGTTGGAAGACATGCATCACACACACGCACGCTTATTACAACAATGGGCCCTCTCGACGGAGAGTCCGAATAAGAAGCTAACTAGCTAATCTAAGCTAATTAAACTAATTATTACACAACGAAACTAATTAACTAGTCCTAGTTAGCTAACTATTACAAAATGATTAAGCAGCTAAACGCATTAACTACTTAAGGTACATAAGCCAAAGCATAAACTAAATAAAGCAGTAAAAAGGGGCCCTCAGTGGGGGAAGAGTTCATGCATGCTTGGTCGCCTTGTTTGGAAATCCAACGCGATGCCCCCAACTTGTCTCTGCTTGTAACTACTCTCAGAAACTTGCACCAAGCTCCAGAAAGCTTCCAACTCATCTTGGGGACCTGTAGGAGGGTGGCCGACTAGTTGTTCATGTGGGAGACCACCTGTCGACCACTTTTTCTTGCTGCATAACAGAAAAAGTGGTCGGCCAGCTACTTTTTCTGGCTAGCTGGCCAGTTGTTGCTGCATTTCTTCAATTTGCTGCAAGAGAGAGCAAGAAAGGGCATGGCAATGTATTCGCAAGATATGTGTGCACAACCACCCTCCCTATCATCTCATAAGCTTCTCGACCCTCAGGCCATCAATCGCGCATCTCGATGCATGATGGCTGAGAAGCGAAGTTGCACAATTCAATATAAAATGAATGCACAAGTAAACACATAAATGCCTAGAACTCTATCATGTGTGATCAAGAGCGTCGGCGACCGAGAATTGAGGCATGTTTAATCACTTCAAGTATGAAATGTCCCTCGTTTCTCGTGTTTGGACTAACACCTAATCCAAACAAAATGCAACACAAGTAAAGCATGCAAACATGCAATGCAACTAGCATACACAATGTAAATGGTATCATAGCATACGTAATGCAATGAACATGGCATACACGATGCAACAATACAATGTAATAACATGGCATACTCAATGCAACGTAATAACATGGCATACTCAATGCAATGTAACCTAAGCATGCAAACAACATGGCATACTCAATGCGATGAACTACATGGCATACACAATGCTCAATGGACTTAAACCAAAATGGATAGACCTCAGCCATGCCCAAACTAGTAGCCATAAGGATGAAACTAAGGCACAAAAGGGGAAGGCATCAAGTAGGCATAAGAGCACAACTCTCAAGCATGATGAGGAAGCGATAAATATGTAAGTGTGACAACACTAAAGGCTCTGAAATCAAGTGTGAAATGATGCCAAATCATTCAAACAACACAAGTAAAGCATACGAGAGGGCCTAAGGCACAAAGCCATTAAAGGGACTACACAAAGGGCATGCAATACATGGCACAAATGATTGAACCAATCATGGACAGAGCTTAATTAGGTCTAAACAAAGACTAAAACATGCTGAGGTAAAGGCTCAAAGACCTAGACATGCAAGCATACACACTAGGCCAAAAACAAGGCAACAAATGCACAACCCCTAGAGGCACTCAAAGGGTGAATGAAGTGGGAACATGGCAATGCTACATGCTCTGAAATGACATATGAAATGATGCCAAATCATGTACATAACACAAATGAAGCATGCTATGGTGCCCAAAGCTTGAAGCTAGCATAGGCACTTGTACTATAACTATGCAAAACATGAAGTATATGGAAAAGGCAACCCAAAATAGTCCTAGAACATGCCAAGATAAGTCTAAAACATGTATGGAAAGAAGCCGAAATAAGCTAGCATGAGGGGTATAAAGAAAAATGCATACGAGGCCAAAAGTAAGGATTACACTACACCTACCGAGACCAAGCATGGGATGACTTAACCAATAAAAATTAGAGTTATATCATAGAAAAATAACCCCAAATAAATACTGAAATGATAGTTCGCAAGCTTTGGTATGAAGGCATACGCAATGATTCATGTTAAGGCATAAAGGGGCAAACCCTCCAACGCATTGAATGAGTGACAAATGCAAGTGCATGAACATTAAACATGGACTGAAATCACATTACAAATGATGCCAAATCATTCAAATAGTCCAAGTAATGCATGCTAGTGGACTTGATACACAAAGCTAACAAGCTAGATTGAACAATGGCTATACAAAGCAAGTCATGTATGGCCAAAACAACACAAATCAGAGCTAGAGCATGCTAAAACATGGACAAAATCTTCTTAGAGTTAAGCCAAAAGCATGATAGAATGACATGTTAAAGCATGATGCATGCTAGGCTATTGAATGGAAATGCACTACAAGTGCATGGAGCATGCAAGGGCCAACCAAACCAAACCTTAACAGAGGTATGACATGGCAAAACAACACCAAGAACATGCTGAAATGGACTCGAAACAAGCTAGAATGACATGCTACTTCATGAAGCATACAAGACTAGTTTATGAGATTTACACTACATGTGTATTAGGCATGCATGGAGTGACAAAACCAAGTAAAAATAGTGGTATGCCACAGCAAAATAACCCCAAATACAAGCTAAGATATGACCAAAGTAATCTTAACAAACATGCTCACACATGAGGCATTCAAAGCAAGTATTCAAAATACAAGGGCAGGGGATGACCCTCTCCTATTTGGGACCTCAGAACACCACTTCCACCACTGAAATTCCTCTGAGGTTCAATGGTGAGAAGGCCAAAACAAGGTGGTCCCAAAAGCTCAAAAAGAAGGCACAAAAGCAAGGCCAAACAAGGTCTAAGAGGGGATAAACAACCCCCAACACAAAAGTGACCTTAAACAAACATTTTAAGCATACAAAATTAGAACTTTTTTTAGTTTAGAGTTAAGCTTTAAACAATATGCAAGTGGGTCCAAAAGCTTAATCAAAACAAAGGGCTTAAAGGGCTAAAGGCTCACCCTTGTAGAACAACTTTGAAGCTATAACTCCAGCAAGTTTTCCAAGCTCAAACCGAACCAAAAACCTTAAAACCAGCTCCTAAGCACCTCAGCAACAAAAGGATGGTGTTTGAGTGTCTGTTTGTGTGTTAAAGTATGAAGAAATAGCACTTTAAGGCACAAAACAAGAGGGAAATCAAGATGTATAGCTATAGATTATATGTATAGCTCAAGGAACTTTTTCTGAACCTAGAGGAGGGAGGCTCAATCTTGTTAGAGAAGCTTTGGCCTCAAAGCCATCCCTCCATACTTGTATGAAGGATGGTTCTAGTGCGTTCCAACTATGCCAACTGGAGAGAAAATATATCCAGGAAGCTGGTGAAAAGCAGCCGATCACTTGAAGTGGCCAACTTTTACTGGTCAGCCGACCAGTGGAAGTGGTCGGCCAAGGGAAAAAGTGGTCGGCCAGGTGGGAGTGGTGGTCTGAAGCATGAGACCAAGGTGGTGGTGTGGTGGCCGACCAAAAAAGGTGGCCCAAAGACCAAGAAAACCAGTTGCCCGACTAGAAAATTGGCAGGCAGAAAGGAAAGTGGTTTATGGGGAGAGAAACTGGTCTCCCACCATCATTCCACCTTCTAAACAAGGAAAACGAGGTTTGCGCCAAAAACAAACCAAAAAGGATGCAAGACGAAAGTCCGAGGGGCAAGGGGCGCGGCTGAGAGACCCGAAAACTAGTCTACGAG
The DNA here is from genome assembly GCF_004153795.1 of Camellia sinensis. Lineage (NCBI taxonomy): Eukaryota > Viridiplantae > Streptophyta > Magnoliopsida > Ericales > Theaceae > Camellia > Camellia sinensis. Next base: position 803,204 of record NW_021025493.1, on the reverse strand, counting down.
CACCAACAGTGGTTTACGACCACAAGAGTGGTCTCTCAGACCACAGTGTCCCTCTAGGCAGAGGCAACAAGGTATGGTTCAAAAACCACGCCAAACGGAGGATGTTAAGTGGTCCCGAGACAAGGCGCATAGCCGGATGTCTCCGAAAATCAGAAACTGGTCTCCAAACAAGAAAAGTGGTCTACGACCACAAAAGAGTGGTCCACAAGACCTCTCCCTCCCTCCAGGGAAGGGAAACAAGGCTTGGTCCGCAAACCAATCCAAAGCACAAAGAGTTCAGAGGCCCGGAGGCAAGGCACTCAGCCGAAACTCCGGAAACTTGAAATGTGCACAACATGCACTATCACCGAGCGCTCAATCGATGACGTCTGAGTCTTAAGGTCGGTCAAAAATGGGGTGTCTTCACCCTCCTTTCTTGGTTTTATTTGTTTGAGAGTCGTTTCAAACGAGTGTTGTTTAAGCATGAGAAAGAAACTTTTCATGCTTAATGGTTTAATCTCTTTGGAGATTCATTACTAGGGCATTACATCTCTCTCATATCCAAAACAACTTCTTGTGTGATGTTTCTCTTCATTTAGTGGACATAACTCTCATTTTTGGACTAAAATGATTAAAGAATGGAAAGGTAATTAAAAGTGGCTAATAAAATTGGACTAAAATTGTAACAAGAGTAATAAAAATGGTTTGGGTTCAGTCGGACGTTAATTGAACTGATTGAGTCTCGAATCATTTCATACTCTTCGTGATGATAATGATTCAAGAATCAACGTCTACCACTTCCCTAGAGAGGTAACTCCATGATAGGGAGGAGGTTTGGTTGGTCTTTTATTTTCATTCATTGAAACTTTGTCCCGTCGATCATAGATCGTCACGCAACAACCTTACAACCCTTGATGATTTGTGAACCGATTCTACCCCTCCCTTAATCTGTTTCATGATAGGGAGAGACAAAGAGAATAAACATCCCCTAGAGACACTCTATTTTTGCTCTGTTTCTATTCTGTTGCAGTAGGGCAGTATCAAAATTAGTGGCTGGCCGACCACCCTTTGAATCCGGCCGACCACTTTCCCTGGTTGGCCGACCACCTCTTTTTAGCCAAGTAGTGTCATTTTTCTTGCAAAACAAAGTAGAAACTGAGGCAAAAACAGAAGTATTTTCTGATTGTAGACAGAACAGTTCTAGCAGCAAAACAGAGGCATTTCCGGGAGGATGTCTTTGGTTGCACGCATCGCTCGTCGCCTCCTGCTCATTTTATTTAATTTACATAGCTCTTAGATTAAATTAGTGTGTTCTAAATAATTAGTTAAAATTCCTTTGAGTTTGTAATAGCCAGTTAACCTAATTAATTGCTCTAGAATAATTAGTGTGTTATAATTAGTTTAATTCTAATTTGTAATAGCTAGTTAATGTAGTTAATTTATTTATTTGGTATTGTAATAATTAGTTAATTAGGAGTTGAGTAGGACATTCGTTCGAACCCTGTTGTATGAGGGCAAAATTGTAATATTGTGTATGTCTTTCGACCCTCATTTCTTTCTTCCTTTTATTTACTCGCTTATGATGGATAGCATAGAACATCATGTTTTAATTAGCATTTTACATGACTTGTATCCATTCGTCTTGCATGCATAAGGGTTTGGCTCATCATACTAATCAATGTCAATTTCAAATTCCTTATTCGAATAAGTGCTTCGTCGCATGCCTTGAATTGACTCACATGCCATGCTAATAGCCGAGCCTAGTAGTTGCATTTTATATGTGTTGCATTAGTCACTTGCATATTAGAGCATACATTTTTCTAATTATTCTATTTCTTTTGGCTTGCCTTGGAGTACTAAGTGAGCATTTATTGCTTTAGCATATTGCATGCGTGTGATTGTTGCCATATTAACCATAATACCATGAGGCTAAGTGCTTAAGTGACATACCTATTTGAATGCTAGTGGATGAAGGCTAATCACTTAAATTGGTATGTTTTGACTAATGTATATACAAGCTCACTTTTTTTGAGTGATGCGTATTCAAAACTCTTTTCAAACGAACATAAAATCAAAGTGTTTCAACTTTTACAAATTAGTCTATTCTTGTGTGCATCGCATAGTAAATTAGCCTAATAATCGGAACAAGAGCATATATCGTACATAAGATTCACATCATGATTAGTAGAGGCCGATCTTTGATTAAGTGAGTGTGGTGCTCAATTCATGACCTTCCCCTCTCATACCTAAGTTCCCTAGCTAAGACACTTTGGTGATGACCGATAAATGGCCCTTGGCATGAGTCTCGGGTTTCCTGAATTTTCTAAAAATATTTAGTGGGCAACTCTGAAATCTGGCAAACCAGTCAATTTTTGGCATTTTGATTCAAAATCAATTTTCCAAAAGATTTACCGAATTTTTACTCATTTGTGTTTATCTATTTCACATTGCACTTGTGAAATCAAATTCAGAGCCACGGAAGTCTGAACTGTAGGGCTAATTGTATCTGAAAAGAGCACGAAAAGCAAGCTACACATAGTTTCGAGACAAGCTAGTAAAGTCTACTTCGAGTTCGGCCACTGATGTGTTCAACTAATTAAGGTCTAAAAACTCCTGCCTTAGTGTAACAAGTCCGCGGGGGACCTCGCCACAGTTCGGACTCTCGAGTTGTGTCATGGTTCTTAATTTGAACCAAAGAGTCCAAATCTGGCAAATCGTTTTGAGAAACAGATTTTTTTTGAAAAGAAGTGCCAAACATGGACTGCTTCGCCAGATACAGAGTCGCCACCTAAATATTTTAAAATGGGAGAATTTAGGAAACCCTGACTCGGTGCCGAAGGCCACATGTCCGTCATCACCGGAGTTGTCTCGGCTCGGGAGCTAGGGTACGATTGGGGAAAGGGTCAGCTATGAGCACCCCTCTCGCCCAATCTGAAGATCGGCCTTTACTAACCGTGATATCCGTTTTTGAAAATGTTATGTGTTCTTATTCAGTTATTAGCCTAGAATTACTATGTTATGCACGCAGCAAACAAGTATAGACTAGATTGTCAATTTGGAAACAAGCATTGCATATCCGTTTGTTTTGGGAAAATGTTTTGGAATTTGCTACTCGCAAGTAAGCTAAGACACGGATTTCAACGAGTTTTCCCAACTCAAGCAATCCAACCTCCATCCACAGGCATTTAAACAGTTTATCACATAAGCATTTAGCCGCATGGCAAGCATACTGTCATGGCAAACATCACACGCATTCGGGATGCTAAAGCATAAATACTTACACGTACTCCGTGCCAAACAATAAACTAGTTAGCAAACATGCATGTCCTAGTTCATGTTAAAATGACTAATGCATCGAATGCAAGATGCAACTAATGATAGGCTCGGCTAATCTACAATGACTGAAATGCAGTCAATTGATGCACGTATTCAATTTGGAATTGAAGTACAAATGCAGTTAGCGTGATGTACCGAGCCTAATGCATGCAATACAAATGCATGAATGCACACATGCATAGCATAAGGTATGCTAATTTTAAAAATGCCCTAGTCTACCACCATAAGCAGGTAAATAAAAGGGAAGAAACACGTGAGGTTGGAAGACATACACACACTCACGCACACTTATTACATCATTGCCCTCACTCGAAGGGACCAAAATAAATATTACAGTCCGAATAATAAACAAATAAATTATTACAGAATTTCTAATTAATTAATAGAAAGAATGCAAAAAAGAAGAGGGTGACCGCAGCCTCTTCCTCGGGATGCGCGAATGATGCATGCTCGAACCCGCCTTGCCCGGAAAGTCCGTACCATACCACTGCCGCCTCGGTTTACATTGCCCTGCTTCTCTGAAAATTGCCAAAGTTCTGGGATAGGTCCCTTGAACACTGTGGAACACCATCGGCTGAAGGAAATGTCCACCGGCCATTGAAAATATCCATCGGTTGCTGATGAAGCTACCGGCCCGGGAAGGATTGCCGGTCGGCACTGAATACTGCCGGTCGGCAGAAAGTTCCTGCAGAACCTGGTTTTTGACAGCAACAAGAACAGACAGTGTATGGCATGGAATTTCAAGCAAGTGTATGCATGGCCACTCTCCCAATCATGTATTGGACTCAAGGGAGTATGCCCCTCAACCCTCGGGCCATCAATTGCGCATGATGGCCTAAGAGGCCAAGTTTTGCAATTCAATGTAAAAATGCAATTCACATAAAACATACAAGAGACCCAACCTCAATCATGGTTGTTCAAGAGGCGAGGCAATGCACAACAATGCACATGTGACCTAAGCATGCAAGCAAACATACAAACATGCAATATAACTACATGGCACACACAATGCTAACAACATAACATGCACAACGCATTGAAACATGGCATACACAATGCAAAATGGACTTACACCAATGTGAATGGACCTCAGCCGCACCCACATCAGTGGCCAAGAGATGAAAATGAGACAACTCGAAGTGCATGCACGCGTGCACGCAAACCGAGGACCGAACCTACGGCACAGAATGCCACTCTAACAAGACATGGAAAAACATGGAATATGGCATATGATCATGCAATTTTCAGAGGCAAAATGAGATGCAAAACAGCCCCGAATCATGGCAAAATGATACCCGATGCATGGAACGAGTCCCGAAACATGAATTTTGGCGCATGAAATGGCCTATAGCTATGCAATGCATGCATAATTTGAACATGAAGTATGAAGACAGAAGCTAGGCAGCCCCAAAAAAAAGCATGTTTACAGTTTAAATCATGGCCAAACAGGGAACACAAATGAGGCTAGATTAGCATACAAAAATGGGGCCAAGAGAGGGGTAATGAAGCAACTCACAAATGCTGGCCCCAAACAGAGAAGGGGCCCTATAAAATATTGAAGATGGGCCAAAAATATGATGTATTACAGTTTTAATGACAAACCCAAAAACAGATACAAGTATGCTCAAAATGCTATGCAAAATAATGGCACCAAGAGAGCTATAACATGAAGTATAAAAAGGATGTCCCAAACAGCCATAGACCCTTAATGAAACATGAAGAGAGGGTCAAAATAGGGCCATTTTCAGTTCGGAACAAGGTCCAAAAACAGAAGCTCAATAGGTCAATAAATCATGCAAAAATGGGGACCAAGAGGAGGATAGTGACAAGTGGCACATGGAGGTCCCAACAGTGATGAGCCCTTCTTCATAGTTGAAAGAGGGCTCAGAATAAGCCTATCTACAGTTTACATCATGCTCCGAAACAGATTACACATAGGCCAAAAATAACATGCAAGATTAGGGCCTAAAGGAGAGATAAAGAAGGAAGTGCAAGATGGGGACCTCAAATGATAAAATTCCCTTAATGAAACATGAAATAGAGCTCAAATAAAGGGTACTTTCAAGTTTTGGTCGGAGCTCAAAACAGCAAGCATCTATGGCTTAGGTATGAAGCAAGACAAGGCTAGAAAAGAGGGAATGAAGACTTACCCTTGAAGAGTAGCAATGCAGCAACCTTTGATCAAGAAAAGGAGCTCCTAACCTCTGAAAATTAGCCTCAAGCTGCTGGAATGGATGATGGTGAGGTTAGGTTATGAGGTGTAGGGTAATGGAGCCAAGAACCTTACACTTTGAAACTAGAAGGGAGAGATACAAAGGGAGAGAGTGTGTGTATGCCTCTGGAGTTTCAGAACCTGTGCAAATGAGAGGGAGGTTCTCCTTTATAGGCAAAACAAAGTCTAAAGCTTCTTGAGGAAGCTAAACAAGGGTGCATATCCTCTATACACGTGTATGGAGGATCCAGTCTGTGCCCTCCAGCTGGCACAGTTGGCATACACTCAACCTATAGAATGCTCCGGAAGGTTGTCGGCTTGAAAAAATGGTCGGTCGGCTAGAAAAAATGGCCGGTCGGCACAATAAATTGCCAGTCAGATAAACAGAGTGCCGATGGGTGGCCGATGAGGTCAAAAAGTGCCGGTGGATTTCCAGATTGAAGCCCCGGAAGTTAGCTTTCCAATGGCGCAAACCTTGCATTAAAATTCCTCCTGTGGAAAAAGTTATGCCCATTTTGGTGAAGCCGCGCAGATTCGATCCAACCGGGATGATACCCAACTTCAACCAATCATATCTCCACCACCCGGACTTGGCTTTAAGAGATTCTTGAGTGCAAAATGAAGCCTCGGAAGTAAGCTTTCCGACGGTGGTGGCCCCATAGCTAAACTCCAAGTGTACAGACAGATAAGCCCGATTCAACGAGGGCTGCTCGACTCGCTTCTACCCGGATTCATGCCAAACTTCTCCCAAACTAGTTTTCTCCTCTCCTTTCCTCTCTTCTTCAAATCCAAACCCCTAAGTAAGGTGTTTTGAAAGATTTTTTAAGGATTTCATCTCTCTTTCATTAATTTCCACTTTTTCCTTGCTTGGTTTATCGAAAAGCGCATCATTTGACAAAATGTGAGCCTCGAAACATTGTAGAAACTTTATTTCAAAAATGTTTTGAAAGAGAGGGTTTTAAGGTCTAAAAACCATCCAAAATGATTTTGGTCCAAAATGGGGTGTGAAGTTGAAATTTGGCTTTCTCCTTGCCGAAGAAACTGAACTTTTGCCCTGCACACCTTTCTCCACCAAGTAAACCATCAGTAACGCCCAAGTCTTATGGGCGGTCAAAAATGGGGTGTCTACAGTTGCCCCTCTTTGACAGAACTCATGAGTCATGAAATGACGTGAGTGAATGTCAAAGCCCAGAGACGACCTATTTTTGATGAGGCCGAAGATTTGGACAAACAAACAAAATACAAATGAATGAATGGTTGTGCCCGCAGGCTGCCTACGTATCCCTTTGCAAGGAATCAAACCAGCGTAGGTCAGGGACAGGATGCAAATGATATGCAAGAAGACTTTGATAATTGGACTTATACGCTACGCGAAGCCGGCTTGTAATTGGACTTATACGCTTTCGCGAAGCCGGTTTGTAATTGGACTTATACGCTTTCGCGAAGCCGATTTGTAATTGGACTTATACGCTTTCGCGAAGACGGTTTGTAATTGGACTTATATGCTTTCGCGAAGCCGATTTGTAATTGGACTTATACGCTTTCGCGAAGCCAGTTTGATAGAACAATGCAAGTGGAATGTGCGTGACAACGCAAGTGAAGAGGTGCGCATGACAATGCAACCTAAGATGAATTCCAAACACACTGAAATCGTGTGAGGAAATGGGACAGGGAGAAACATAGGGACATATCCCGGTGTTTCAGAATGGTGTGAGCTTTGGAACGTATTCCGAACGCTTTTAACCAAAGAGGGAGAGACATAGGGACGTATCCCGAGGATTAGGGACGTATCCTAAGGATTAGGGACGTATCCCAAGGATTAGGGACGTATCCCAAGAGTTAGGGACGTATCCCAAGGATTAGGGACGTATCCCAAAGGTTAGGGACGTATCCCGAGGATTAGGGACATATCCCAAAGATTAGGGACGTATCCCAAAGGTTAGGGACGTATCCCAAGGATTAGGGACGTATCCCAAAGGTTAGGGACGTATCCCAAAGGTTTTGACAAAGGAGAAGAAACATAGGGACATATCCCGGTGTTTCAGAAAAGGAGAAAGAAACGTAGGGACGTATCCTGGTGTTTCGGAAAAGGGAGAGAAACATAAGGACATATCCCAGTGTCTCGGAAAAGGAGGTGAGTTGAACCCTGCAGTTTTTCGAAAGAACAAATTCCCTCTTTTGCACAAATGTGGAGAATGGCACAGCACTCTGAGCACACAACAAATCATTTTTTTTGAAATTGAGAAAATGAGTTCTCGACCAGGTATTGAGCCTACGACTGAACACAGCGAAAAAGACTCAACAACGAAAAACAAAAGGTAAACAACCTAAACACATCGAGACACGCTCGGAATGACTCAAATCCAGAATCGAGACAAACAAAACAAGAGACACAACACACAGACGTGTTACAAAGACGAGAGACCTCTCAGCGCACGAGGAGCCAGTTTCTCTGGGTATTGTTTCCCACCCTTTTCTCACTTGTGGTTCTCACCTCACTCGGCCCTCAAGCTCTACCTTTTCTGAAAAAGCCCTTTTCTCACTTTTGTCTCATCGCACTTCTCTCTATTCTTCAACCTCTCATTTTTTATCCCTCCCCTGGGTGGTTGGTGGATAGACAAGGAGTTACGGGCTCTTGCCCCTAGCATTCTGCTAGATTCTCTTCTTCTGCTCACAACAGTGATCTTCTCCCACAGAGAGGTTGTGATGCGGCTGGATGTACAGCAGATTTGCCGTCGACATCGGTTGACGATGCTTTACTGGGGAGTTTGGATGTGATCAGATCTATCCAGATGAGGGAGTGGAATATCTTGATCCTTTCTAGTTTGTGCTTCGCACTTGGCTCGATACCTCGTTGCTCAAAGGATGTGAGAGCTTTCTGCCCTTTTGTGGTCAGCTTCGGGGGTGCCCTTCTTGGCAGGTAGAGTGTCCTTTCTGGCAAATGCATTGACAACAGGGAAATGACAGGAAGCCTGACTCAACTGTGCCCCTAGTTCATTATTTTGACCATTTTTTGTTTTGGTTTTCTACTAAAACAATTTTGACCAACACGAGAGTTAGATTAACACACTTGTTCGATTTTTGATTTGAAATCATGCAAGTCAGGCTATGAGCACTGAAAATTTTCCCTTTTTGGGGTCCAAGAAATGGTCCAGTTTTGGAAAAATGGAATAATTTTTTGAGAGAAAATTAGTCAACTTCATTAAAAATTCTCAAAAACTATTTTTGCAAACGGCCACTGCTCAACGAGCACGGAACCCGCTCTTGAGATGCACAACTTCAGATTCGAAGGAAAATTGCCCCTTGCTTGAGGGGAACTGCATGGCAACGAAAAGTTGCCCCTTGTTTGAATGGCACCGCGGCGCGTTGAATGGCAATGGAAAGTTGCCCCTTGTTTAAACGGCGCCACGGCGCATTGAATGGCAACAGAAAGTTGCCCCTTGTCTGAATGGCCCCGCAGCGCATTGTAGTCAGTCCTCAGAGTGACGAACACAACCAAATTCTCGGATACAGAGAAAGTGAAAATGATCAAAACCATTAAATGGGCACAGTCAAATTGTTTTACGGCTGGACTTCAGAATGAAGTTGCCTATGTATCCCAAAGATGGGAATCAAGCCTTACATAGTTCGGGGTTAAGGTACACTCGGGTATTAACCTCTCCTTTTTATGCTCTAACTTTTGCCAAGGCGCCTGTTGCGGGTTTTCGACCTTGCGAGCTTTGTTTTTCTTTTCTTTTCAATTTTGTTCATTTCTTTTTCTCTTCTTTTTTTTTTCCTTTTGCATTTTTTTTTCTTTTCTTTTTTTTTCCTTTTGCATTTTTTGCTTCTTTTATTTGTATTTTTCTCTTGCTCTAACTTTTGCCTGGGTCGCCCTTCCGGGTTTTCGACCCAGCGAGCCTCTCAAAGGGTAAAAGTGTAACAAGTCCATGCCAAATGGTTGTAGGGTTTTGAAGTCATCCGTATCCAAGAGAGTGGCTATTGATTTGCAAGAGGACTCGTCTTCAACTCTTCGAGCACATCGGACATTTTCGCCCCTAGTTCGAGGGGTGTTTCTGTTCTAGCTTCGCAAGCTTCTTCTAATGAGGTCTGATTTTCTTGATCTGACTTTGGTGCCTCTTGTTCGAGGGCTGTTTCAAATCTGGCCACACAGGCCTCACATCGCGGTTGACCGTTGAACACCCTGAATCCAAGGTCAAGGTTTGAAAGCAAGGGCTCAACTCTCGAGGCTGAGAGCGATCCTAAGCTGTACAATCTCAAGAGCGATCCCACACAAGTCTTCGCAGGACTGCGCAAAATATTTTTTGAAATTTTTTCAGAAAACGACAAATCGCTCGCGTTGAAGACAGTGTAGAACCAATCTGGATCAAGCTAGGGTCCTTCTCAGTACTTACATTAACAAGCATGATCTCAATCATTAAGGGCTTAGCGTGCCTCTTTTTCTCTCAATTGATCAAGTTTTGCAAAACCTGAGGAATTCCTTCCTCTTCGTTTTTATCACAATGTTTCGAAAAAAGTTTTGAAAAAATTAGGTCATTACAATGACTTCAAAGGCACAAAAAAGGTAGGCGAAGAGCACTATCATTTCATTCAAACTTCTAGCACAACTGGCACACGGCAGAAGCAAACACAAGAGTGTGAAAATCACTGCTGTTCCATTCAAATCTGTTGGCATAACTGGCTCCAAGGCAGAAACAGACTCAAAAGAAAGCAAAAAGACAAACACAAAACAAGATAGTGATGTCCGAGGTAACACCCCCGGAATCACCTGACTCTAACAAAACAGGACTGACTTGATACAACAAGACAGACCCTTAATCAAAAAGACTGACTCAAAACAAAGAGACAGACTCAAAACAAAACCACAAAACTGACTCAACACCCAAGTCAGAAGCTACAAAAACCAGTATTCGCAAATGCTCAAAACAGTGCGTGCCACACGCCACATCTGGAGTAAACTGAGTGCCGCCCACAGGTGGTTCATCCCCTGATCACATCACATTATCCCCCACAAGTTCACTGATCCAGTGGTGATAGACTTTACTGAGCTGGTGCGGCAATGACCTTGTTGTCAAACAAATCCTGTACATCATGGCGCAGACGAAAGCAGCTATCGGTCTCATGACCGGTTTGTTGGTGGTACGCACAGTACTTAGTCTGGTCATGCTTTGCAGGGATAGGATCGGGTAGGGGCCCTTGTTCCAACGGTTTCAGATGTCCTTTCCGAAGTAAGACCTCCAGAGCCTTTGACAAAGGCATATGGAGTGGGGTGAAAATCCTCTTGACTCGAGGTGGATATTTGGTTTTTTGTGAGCTACTTCCGGACGCATCGGTGAATGGGGTAGCTGTTTTTGGTGCGGTGGTGGTGACCATGCCCACTTCAGAAGATCTTGCAGCTGCGTCACCGCTGTGGTGGTTGCATCCGAACTGCGGGTAAACGCCCTCCTGGGCTGCTCCTTCTCCTGATCAATAAGGCCCTGCTTCATAGCATCCTCGATCTGTACCCCCATCTCATGCAGATCTGAAAAGGTAGAGAAGGGGAGCACGATCATTTTCTGCATCAGTTTGGGTTGGAGGTTGCACACAACCATCCTTATCTGGTCTTTGTCGGAAGGCCTTGTAGCCATCATTGAGGCCTTTGCTCTCCACCTCGTCACAAACTCTGAAAAACCCTCCTTTGGCTCTTGCGGGTGACTTCAAGATCACGAGTTGTGACCTCAATCTGTGTGTTGTAGGAGTATTGATCACTGAAGGCCTCAGCCATTTCTTCCCAGTTCTGTTTCACAGAGTTCTCCAATTTCGCATGCCAGATTGCGGCTATCCCAGACATGGTTCGACCGAATAGTGATAGCTTCTGGGCTGTGGTCAAACCCATTGGTCTCAGGATATCAGAAAACAGGTGGAGGTGCACCATTGGGTCTCCAGAGCCATCGAATCGATCGATATGTGGCATCTTGAACCGATCTGGCAATGTCACCACTGAGTCGGTATAACCATCCTCTATGTCCGGAATTGATTGAGCTCCTTGAGACTTCTTGAATAGTTTTTCCAGTTTACTCACCTTTAGTGCTGTGGGGTCCACCTCGAGCGCAAAAGGGGAATTCGGTAGGTTGGTTTGGGCTTTAGATAGCTGGGGCAGAACCGGGGGTGGGGCTAGCCTGACTGGAATGTCCGTATCATCCTGGACGTGGGTTGCCTCCCCGAGTATGGGAACTCTTGGTGGGAGAGGAGCCTGGCGTGAAGTAGATACTCCAGTTTGCTGCTCTAACCTGGCAATTGTCTCTGCCTGCTGGGCTATAGTCACGGCTTGTTGCTTGGCGAATTTCGCTTGACGGACAGCATCTTGCTGCATGGCTTTCATACTATCCTAGAGTTGGCGCACCATCTCTTCCAGACTCGACATATTGTCCTGATCCAACTAAGCAACCGGTATACCTCCCTGAGGTAAAACATATACCTCAACCCAACCGCGCACAGGTGAGATGGATAATGACCGCTGATTCGAAGACTGTTAGACTGATGATCTGTGCCTGACTGGCGTTTTTACCCTGCCTCTGGCGAAGGAACACTGATTGCCCTTGAACTGAATCTCTGACCCGACAAAGTCTATCAGCACAAGTCCAATGTACCTGGGGCATAGTGGAGCCTTCTGAAGCTATAGTTCCAGGACTATCTTGCAAAAGAGAAAACAGACAGCATCTCAGCTCAATTTCACTAGAACGGATAGCAGAACGACTGTGCTCAATACTGATAACTGTTCCCCAAATATCTGTCCCAAAATTGATACCCTCGGGTAAAACTGATTCCCCAAATACTGATGCTAATGCCCACAAGCTTGATACTCAGACTTGTAAACTGTTATGTACGTTCCTGTAGAGATACACTCTAAAGCACATAGCAGATAAGTGAGAACCAAAACACCCCTATGTTGGGGTAGGGTTTCCCTGTCCTATTTTGTCAGGAACTAGGGTTTCACTACGCATGCAGCGGTTTCAAACAACCTATAATTGGGTGAGTAACCTGTCCTAGCTTGGAATTGTCACTATGGTTTCCGAATATGCACTAGGTCGAATGGTAAAAAAGGGTGCCCGATAACAACCGGGGTTTGTGTTCCCATGCTGTCAGAGCCCATAACCGGTCAGCCTTATGGTCATGCCTTGACAAGACAAGCCTCTAGCAAACCGTTCAGGAATGGCAAATGGCAAACACGGTGTCCTAGGCGCACCAATGCACATGCAATGCAAAGAGACACAAAAATGAAATCAAAACAGGATATCACGAGTTCGAGTCAAGCTCTCTATGTCCCCAGCAGAGTGGCCAGAAACTGTAACAAGTCCGTGGGGGACCTCGCCACAGTTCGGACTCTCGAGTTGTGTCACGGTTCTTAATCTGGCAAATCGTTTTGAGAAACAGATTTTTTTTGAAAAGAAGTGCCAAACATGGACTGCTTCGCCAGATACAGAGTCGCCACCTAAATATTTTAAAATGGGAGAATTTAGGAAACCCTGACTCGGTGCCGAAGGCCACATGTCCGTCATCACCGGAGTTGTCTCGGCTCGGGAGCTTGGGTACGATCGGGGAAGGTCAGCTATGAGCACCCCCTTTCGCCCGGTCCGAAGACCGGCCTCTACTAACCGTGATATCCAATTTTGAAAACGTTATGTGTTCTTATTCCGGTTATTAGCCTAGAATTACTATGCACTTGAGGAAGAAGGAGGTTCTTCGAGAGAGAGAGAGTGTTTCAGATAGCTCAAGTTGCTTATCTCTAACGTTCATCCTCCCTTCCTTTTTCTAGGCTGGCCATGCAGCCTTAGGATTGTGCGTGCACTACCTCTGCTGTCCTTCCCTGGACAGTTGGCTGTGCTCGGCTCCCACCACCTTACACGTGTAAAGGCCAAATCCTCCATCCAGTACATGCAAAATTGCCAAACGGTACTGACGCGTGCCTGGAGCAGATATCCTCTCCCTCACGCCATTGGCTCAAGTGACACACCTGACCGGCATACCAAGACCGGCCTATTCCTTGGAGAAAATCACAATCACAAAGAACACGACCGAGCTTCCGAGCTATCCGGTCGGGCACACGCCGACCTCTTCCCGGCCTAAACTCTTTCCGGACTGTCATCTTCTCGGTTGCGTCGTGCCAACGCGCGCCTATCGCAGAACGCTTCACAGCCACAGCTCGGCCAGGCCCTAGAGCATGCCTAGTCGGCAAACCTAGCCCGACCGTGTAAAACAGACCGGAGGGCCGTGACAATTGGTCGGCAGAAACTTCCTGCAGAAGACAGTTTTGACAGCAACAGAGAATAGACAGCATATGGCATAGGATTTCAGGCACATGTATGCATGGACATACTCCCTATCATGTAATGGACTCAAGGGAGCATGGGCCTCGACCCTCGGGCCACCAATCACGCATTTCGATGCATGATGGCCAAAGAGTCAAGTATGCATTTCAATGTCAAATGCAATGCACACAAAACATACAAGGGCCCCAACCTCAATCATGGTTGGTCAAGAGGCGAGGCAATGCACAACAATGCACATGCGACCTAAACATGCAAGCAAACATACAAACATGCAATATAACTACATGGCACACACAATGCTAACAACATAACATGCACAACGCAATGAAACATGGCATACACAATGCATAATGGACTTACACCAATGTGAATGGACCTCAGCTGCACCCACATCAGTGGCCAAGAGATGAAAATGAGACAACTCGAAGTGCGTGCACACGTGCACGCAAACCGAGGACCGAACCTACGGCACGGAATGCCACTCTAACAAGACATGAAAAAACATGGAATATGGCATATGATCATGCAATTTTCAGAGGCAAAATGAGATGCAAAACAGCCCCGAATCATGGCAAAATGATACCCGATGCATGGAACGAGTCCCGAAACATGAATTTTGGTGCATGAAATGGCCTATAGCTATGCAATGCATGCATAATTTGAACATGAAGTATGAAGACAGAAGCTAGGCAGCCCCAAAAAAAAGCATGTTTACAGTTTAAATCATGGCCAAACAGGGAACACAAATGAGGCTAGATTAGCATACAAAAATGGGGCCAAGAGAGAGGTAGTGAAGCAACTCACAAATGCTGGCCCCAAAAAGAGAAGGGCCCCTCTAAAATATTGAATAGGGGCCAAAAATATGATGTATTACAGTTTATGACAAACCCCAAAAACAGATACAAGTATGCTCAAAATGCTATGCAAAATAATGGCACCAAGAGAGCTATAACATGAAGTATAAAAAGGATGTCCCAAACAGCCATAGACCCTTAATGAAACATGAAGAGAGGGTCAAAATAGGGCCATTTTCAGTTCGGACCAAGGTCCAAAAACAGAAGCTCAATAGGCTAATAAATCATGCAAAAATGGGGACCAAAGAGGGGGATAATGACAAGTGGCACGTGGAGGTCCCAAACAGTGATGAGTCCTTCTTCAATGTTGAAGAAGGGCTCAAAATAAGCCTATCTACAGTTTACATTATGCTCCGAAACAGATTACACATAGGCCAAAAATACTATGGAAGATTATGGCATACAAAGGGGTAATGAAGCAAGTGCAAAATGGGGGTCCCAAACAGGGTAAGACCCCTAATGAAAGATGAAAAAGAGCTCAAAAAAATGCCACTTTCAGTTTTGGTCGGAGCTCAAAACAGCAAGCATCTATGGCTTAGGTATGAAGCAAGACAAGGCTAGAAAAGAGGGAATGAAGACTTACCCTTCAAGAGTAGCAATGCAGCAGCCTTTGATCCAAGAAAAGGAGCTCCTAACCTCTGAAAATTAGCCTCAAGCTGCTGGAATGGATGATGGTGAGGTTAGGTTATGAGGTGTAAGGTAATGGAGCCAAGAACCTTACACTTTGAAGCTAGAAGGGAGAGATACAAAGGGAGAGAGTGTGTGTATGCCTCTGGAGTTTCAGAACCTGTGCAAATGAGAGGGAGGTTCTCCTTTATAGGCAAAACAAAGTCTAAAGCTTCTTGAGGAAGCTAAACAAGGGTGCATATCCTCCATACACGTGTATGGAGGATCCAGTCTGTGCCCTCCAGCTGGCACAGCTGGCATACATTCAATCTGTAGAATGCTCCGGAAGGTCGTCGGCCAGAAAAAATGGTCGGTCGGCTAAAATAAATGGCCGGTCGGCACAATAAATTGCCGGTCGGATAAACAGAGTGCCGATGGGTGGCCGATGAGGTCAAAAAGTGCCGGTGGATGTGGAGATTGAAGCCCCAGAAGTTAGCTTTCCAATGGCTCAAACCTTGCATTAAAATTCCTCCTGTGGAAAAAGTTATGCCCATTTTGGTGAAGCCGCGCAGATTCGATCCAACCGGGATGATACCCAACTTCAACCAATCATATCTCCCCCACCCGGACTTGGTTTTAAGAGATTCTTGAGTGCAAAATGAAGCCCCGGAAGTAAGATTTCTGACGGTGGTGGCCCCATAGCTAAACTCCAAGTGTACAGACAGATAAGCCCGATCCAGCGAAGGCTGCTCGACTCGCTTCTACCCGGATTCATGCCGAACTTCTCCCAAACTAGTTTTCTCCTCTCCTTTCCTGTCTTCTTCAACTCCAAACCCCTAAGTAAGGTGTTTTGAAAGATTTTTTAAAGATTTCATCTCTCTTTCATTAATTTCCACTTTGTCCTTGCTCGGTTTATCGAAAAGCGCATCATTTGACAAAATGTGAGCCTCGGAACATTGTAGAAACTTTATTTCAAAAATGTTTTGAAAGAGAGGGTTTTAAGGTCTAAAAACCATCCAAAATGATTTTGGTCCAAAATGGGGTGTGAAGTTGAAATTTGGCTCTCTCCTTGCCGAAGAAACTGAACTTTTGCCCTGCACACCTTTCTCCACCAAGTAAACCATCAGTAACGCCCAAGCCTTAAGGGCGGTCAAAAATGGGGTGTCTACACTTAGTCTCTCCCTAGCAGTGGGAGATAGGTACTTGTCTTGGAAAGAAATAACAAAGGCTTCCCATGTTGGCTCAACTCTGCCTTTGGCGTATTTCCACCATTGGCCCACATCCTCTTCCAAATAGTAGCTTACTAGAGTCACCCTAAGTTCGCCATCCTCAATATGATGCATTACAAATGTCTTCACTCTTTGCTCCAACTATTCATCTGCCTTCTTGGGCTTTGGACCCCCATGAAATTCATCTGGCTTAGCCCGCAAAAATTCCAGAGTAAAATAAGTTGCCCTCATCTCTACGGCATTCTCTCAGGCTTGATTCTCTGCCCTCAACATGTTCATTGATTCTCTCAAAGTCCCTGCCAACTCTCTAACCAAGGCACCCATAGCGCCTTGACTCGCTTGCTCCGACACTCCCACTTGTCCCATTTGCTCGACCACATTAGCTTTGGTTGCTTGCTCGGCCACATTGGCTTGGCAGAACCCCTCCTCTTGCATGGGGACCTCATGAACCGATACTTCATGAACTCGTTGGCGAGGTCTATCTTGCCTCTTGCCTCTATCACCATGAGCCTATTATCATCCTCACATCCTAATTTGGGCAAAAGCGAATAACTTAGTGTAGACACCCCATATTTGACCGTCCTCAAAACTTGGACGTCACCGTTTGAACACCCGGTGATCATCCGTGTTTGTGTTCGTTTGGAGTTCCCGGAGGTCTCGGCTACACGCCTTGCCTCAGGATCTCCGAACTTGACTGTTTAGTGTCTGGTTTTGCACCAAACACTTGTGTTTTTCCTTGGAGGGACAGGGAATACCTCGTGAGGCATCCCAACACATTACCGGCCATGGCCAGAGGCCACCGGCTGGTGTTTTGTTGCCATCGGCAATGTATATTGCCGGTCGGCATTCTTTGTTGCCGGTCGGCAGTCCATTTTGTCAAAATGGCAATTTTGAGCAGCCGACTACTGTTCATCTGCTTTTGCAGATATTTTAATACAGCTGTCTTGCATTTGGCTTCCCTTCATACACGTGTATGGAGGGATCTCTCTCTTTAGGGGCTTGTCTTGTAAGCTTTACAAGACAAAAAGCTTTATAAAGAGAGGTCTTCTCTCTTGTTGAAAGGGTTAGACATTTTAGACAGCCATTTTAGGGTTTGAGTTCTAGGGTTAGGGTTTGTCTATATTCTAGCTATATATCTCTCTTCCTCTTGTGTTTAGTGTGTGTGTTTAGGCTCACTATTGCACACAAACACATAGTGTTACACCTTTTCTTGTTTCTGAAGGACAAGAGGTCTGTTCTTGGAGTTTTGGGGCTGGTTTAAGCTCAAGGAAGCAGCTGGTCCACCATTTGTGAAGAAGGTCTTCAAGGGTAAGAAGTTTGTCCCTTTATTCCCCATTTTTGTATTGTATTTTTGCCTATTTTAGAACTGTTTTTGAGCTTAGTATATAACACATAAAAGTTCTATTTTTAGGCCCTCTAAATAGTTTGTTTAGAGTGTTTTGTGGTTTGAGGTTGTTTGACCCCTCTTAAGCCTTGTAAGGCTCCATTTTGTGCCATTTTGTGTGAGCTCCGAGACCTTGGTGTTTGGGCCTCCTCACCACTAAAATCTTGAGGGATTTCAGAGGTGAGGATGGTGCCTTGAGGTCCCAAGAAGGAGAGGGCCACCCCCTCTCCTTGTTGTCCTTGAAAAGGACCATTTTTTGGCCTCTTGAGGGAGCACCATGTTTAGGTTCATGTTGACCATGCCTTAGCTGATTTTTGTGCTTATTATGTCATAATATGCCTCTATTTTTAGTTGGTTTTTGTACACCATGCTTGCTTAGCATACATGCCTTGTAATGTCACTTTGTTGTCTTAATATGCCTTAGGTTGTAAACCATTGTTCTAGCATGTTTTAGGCTTAGCCTTGTGAGGCTTTCATGCTTATTTTGTCATGTTTAAGGTCTGTCCATAGTTGTTTGGGTCGACTTTGGTATGCTTAGTATAGCCCCTTTGCATTTTTGGTTTGTTGGCCTTAAGTGTGTGAATGTATAGCATGCATCCTTGCCTTAATTTAGTGGGTTGGGACCATTTGCCATGTTATTTCAGTCCCTTTAACATGCTTGTATGCTTGCCTTGGATGCCTCTTTAAAGCTTTGAAAGCTTATCTTGCATGCTCCATGTTTTGGTCGTTGTGCATACCCTTTGAATTTGAGCCACTTAGATGTCATCTAGGTGTCCCTTGGGTGTTGTTTAGGTTCCCATTAGACCTATTTTAAGTCCTCTTAGCCTTGTGAGGCTTGGTTGGCTTAGTCTTGGTTTAAGCCTCTTAGCTTGTCTGGGGTTTTTGGCTTTGTTTGCATGCCTTGTTTATCTTGTTTAATTGGCTTAGCACCTTTTGTAACATGATTTTCAATGCTTACCTTGCATGGCATTAGTCCATGTTATGCCTCTTTCAAGTGTGCTTGAGAGTTGCCCTTTTGTGCTTGAGTGTTAGCCCTTTAACATGTTCATGTGTGTATGTGTGTTTAGTCCTCATTTCATAGCACTTATGGCCACTGTTTTGGGCCTAATTAGAGCTGCCTAAATCATGTTTAAGTCCATCCTATGCTTGTTTGCATACTTACCTTGCATGTTTGTTTGCATGCTTGCATGTACATCTTGCATTCCCATGTTGCATCCTTAGCTTGCATGCCTAGGCTGCATTGCATCTAGCATGCATGTCTCGTTCCTTGATCTAGTGATAGGAATTGGGCTTTGGTTTGTTGGTTTGCATGTCATTTGAAATCAAAATGCACAACTTGGTTTTTGGGCCATCACGCATTGAAGTGCGCGATTGGTGGTCCGAGAATTGATTACCGCCCCCTTTTAAGTCATAAACATGATAAGGGGTGTGGTTGTGCACACATTTGCTTGAAATGTATTGCCATGCCATGTTTTGTCCTCTGCTGCTGTCAAACCAGTTTTTGCAGGAAGATTCGGCTGGCCGGCCATCTTCAGTGCCGACCGGCAAATAGTGTTGGCCGAGGGATCAATTTTGTGGCCGGTGATCATTTCCCTTGGCCGGTGGTCATTCCCCTCAGCCGGTGGTGTTCCACAGTGTGCAGAGAGCATATCCTAGGACTTATACAATTTTCAGAGGAGCAGAGCAGGGAAAACAGAGGCAACTTGTGCATGGTGGCGGATTTTCGAGCAGAACCGAGCACGCATTGCATTGGACCCTCTTCCCGAGGCTGATTTTATTGCTTAATTAGCTTAGTTAATTTGCTTAGCTAGTGAACTGTCTGTAATAATTAATTAGCTTGATAGTTAGTTAATTGTATTATTCTTTTGGCCCCTCCAAGCAAGGGCGAATCTGTAATAAGTGTGGGTGCGTGTGTGTGCATGTTTTCCAATCCCCACTTATTTATTCCTTTTTATTTACCTGCTTATGAAGGTAGATTAGGGCATGTTTAAATTAGCATACCTTATGCTATGCATGCGTGCATTCATACATTTGTCTTGCATGCACCGGGCTCGGCGCATCATTCTAACTACATCGTATTTTCAATCCTAAATTAAGTACATGTTATTTGCAGCATTTCACATGCCATGTTTAGGATAGCCGAGCCTGTTTGGATTACATCTTTGCATGTGTTGCATTAGCCATTTCAAAAACATGAACTAGGATCATGCACGTGATTACTAACTGGTTTCTGTTTTAGCATGGAGTACTAGGTGAGCTTTTATGCTTTCGCATACCGCATGTGTGTAAGTGTTGCCATGATAGCATGATTACCATGAGGCTAGCTGCTTATGTGATGTAACTGCTTGAACGCCTGTGGGTGAAGGTTGGATTGTCTGAGTTGGAATAGCTCATTGAAATCCGTGTTTTAACCTACTTGCGAGTAGCAAATTCCAAAATATTTTTCCAAAACAAATCGGATATGCAATGCTTATTCCCAAATTAGGCAATCTAGTCTATACTTGTTTGCCGTGCGCATAACATAGTAATTCTAGGCTAATAACCGGAATAAGAACACATAACGTTTTCAAAAATGGATATCATGGTTAGTAGAGGCCGATCTTCAGATCGGGCGAGAGGGGGTGCTCATAGCTGACCTTCCCCAATCGTACCCAAGTTCCCGAGCCGAGGCAACTTTGGTGATGACGGACACGTGGCCTTTGGCACCGAGTCAGGGTTTCCTAAATTCCCCCAAATAAAATATTTAGGTGGCGACTCTGTATCTGGCAAAGCAGTCCATGTTTGGCACTTCTTTTCAAAAATCTGTTTCTCAAAACGATTTGCCAAAATTGTTTTAGTAGAAAGCCAAAAGCATCCTCCCGGGGCGTTCGAGGACGTCTACAGTTTCTGGCGACTCTGCTGGGGATTTAGAGAGCTTGACTCGAACTCATGATATCCTATTTTGATTTCATTTATGTGTTTCTTTGCATTGCATGTGCATTGATGCGCCTAGGACACCGTGTTTGCCATCTGTCATTCCTGAACGGTTTGCCGGAGGCTTGTCTTGTCAAGGCATGACCATAAGGCTGACCGGTTGTGGGCTCTGACAGTATGGGAACACAAACCCCGATTTTACCAGGGCACCCTTTTCGACCATTCGACCTAGTGCATATTCGGATCCATAGTGACCATTCCAAGCTAGGACAGGTTGCTTACCCGATGTTAGGTTGCTTACCCGATGTTAGGTTGTTTGAAAACTGTTGCATGCGTAGTGAAACCCTAGCTCCTAACAAAATAGGACAGGGAAACCCTACCCCTCTATAGGGGTGTTTTGGCTCTCACTTATCTGCTATGTGCTTTAGGAGTATATCTCTACAGGAACGTACATATCAGTTTGCAAGTTTGGGTATCAGGCCCGAGGGCACCAGTATCAATGTTGTTGAGAAATCAGTTATCTGCGAGTATCAAGTTCAGTTTTGGGAATAGTGGTTCTGGGGAACGGTGATCAGTAGTAGAGTGCAGTTGTTCGGCTACACCTGTGTTTGATCTATTTGGGCTGAAGTGCTGTTTGTTTTTCCTTTCAGTGCAGAGGTTCAGAGAGTTGATACAGAGTAGCTAGTGTTCCCCTTTTGCTGAGGCAGGACTTATGATGACGCAGAATTTAGAAGAGATTGTGGTTATGACAGCTACGCTAGATCAAGGGATCACCCTACAGGATGAAACCAATATTGATGTATCGCATCCGCCCAGATCGCCTGTCGCGCACCCGATCTGGACTCCCCAGTTGTATCAGGCTCACGAGCCCACTACATTCGAGCTGATGGGAATGATTAGTGACCTCCAGAGATCCGTGGCCGATCTGGCCTACGAAATGTCGGCTTCACCGCCAGCGACACCGTATGCCGGGAATTTCATACCGCAGGAGCCCCCGCTACTGGGGCGGATTGTGATAGAGCTCAGTCAACCAGAGGTTTCCTCCAGCTACAGCAACGACGTGTCAGCAACAACTGGGCTTCGCCCTAAAGTAACAACCCAAACCCTTGACCAAGCCGAGGCTAAAGGCAAGAACAAAATGAAGGCAGATGCCGATCCCATTGAACAACTGCTGTGGGCAATCGAGGCTTTGAGAGCCGGGGGGATGAACAAGCAACAGATATCCGCAGTTATGGCAAAAACTGTGGAGGATGCTTTCCCCACTCCACCTGAGGGTAGTTCAAGTCAGTCAGAAAATCGGGATAGGCCCCGTCATGCCAGAACAGTTCCTCCTATTCCCAACTCAGCACCTGGGAAAGATCAGAAAGCCAAGGCAGTGCCTGCCAACCCTTTTGGTTGTGCGTCTAGTAAGAATGTGTAGACACCCCATTTTTGACCGACCTTAAGACTCAGACGTCACCGATTGAGCACTCGGTGATGTTGCATATCGTGCTCGTTCAGAAGTTTCTGAGTCTCGGCTGCGAGCCTTACCTCCGGACTTCCGGGCTCTTTCACGCTTTGCCTCGGTTTACGAACCAGGCTCTGCTTTCTCTGTTTTCTCTTCCCAAAGGGAGGGAGAGGTTCCGTAGACCATCTCTCAGTGGCCGTAGGCTACGTTTCGTGGTCGTAGGCCATTTTGCCCGTTTAGAGTCCAGTTTCTGGTTTTTCGGAGCCGTTGGCCGTGTGCCTCGGTTCGGGACCGCTTAACCACCTCCGTTTGCTCCGGATTTTGGCATGCATCTTATTTACTCCCTTTTGAGGGACACTATGGCTCGAGAAACCAACTTCGTGGTCGAGCACCACTTCCGGTGCCTAACACTCAGCTTTTGGGGCCTCGGGCTGCGCGTTTCGGCCCCCGAACCTTCATTTTGCATCAGTTTGAGTTTATTTTTGGCAGGGACCTCTGTTTCATTGGTAGAAAGGTCGTAGAAGGGTGGGAGGCCAGTAATTGTTCTGACAACCAGTTTTATTCCTCCATCGCCCTTCGTCGCCCGTTTTTCTCACTTGCAAGCCAATGTTGACCACCCTTGGGCCATATTTTGGAACCCTAAATCCCATATTTGTGATGTACGCATCTAGGAGGCCACCAGCCAGTAATTGCTTTTGAACCTTTTGAACCCCTTTGAAAAGTGGGTTGTTCTCTCTTCTGGTTCACTATCTCCAATTTTTGACCACATTATTGTGTTTAGCACACATGGGAGGCCACCAATATGTGGGGGCCGGCCAGCAATTGTTCTTGGACCTTTTGACCCTTGGCCGGCCGGCCATGGGAAGAGCCAGCCGGCCACCTGCAACCTCAATAACCAGCCGGCCATGAACCCCTCCACTGATACAGTTCAAATATGTATCTCTTTCCCCCCCAGATTTTGTATCCGGGGGGCCAACTTTTTTGGGAGAAACTTGAATTGTTTTCCCCCCATTTTTCTCCCCTTTTCTCCCCCTCTTTTGCCTATAAAACCAGCCTCCCAGCTCTGTAATAAGGGTTAGAAAATTTTCCCTTTGAGCTCCTATATTGTATCTCTCTCCCTCAACACTTCCAAGCTTCAAACCTCTCAAGCCCTACACTCATTCCTTCACCAACCCATAGCCCCACCCTTCCATACTCCATTCCAGCAGCTTGAGGTTGTTCTTCAGAGCCTAGGAGTGCTGCATCTTGGTCCAAAAGGCTGTCAAAGACTAGTCTTCAAGGGTAAGTCCTCTTCTCCCCTTTTTGACCCTTTTCTTGGTTCATATTCTAGCTCTTTGTGCTTACCTTTTTGAGCTCTGACCCTAACTGAGAATAGCATTTTTTTGAGCTCTATTTCATTTTTGCTTAAGGGCCACTCACTGTTTGAGGCTTCCTTGTGGCACTTGCTTCTTTACCTTTCTTTTATGCCATTTCCTCGCATAGTATTTTAGGCCTATGTATAAACTGTTTTAAGCTCTGTCATAAACTGAAAAGAAGCTTATTTTGAGCCCGTCTTCAACAATTTTGAAGGGCTCATCACTGTTTGTGGCTTCCATTTGACACTTGCCTTTATATCCCTCTTTTGGCCTCATTTTTGCATGATTTGTTAGCCCCTTGTGTTTGTGTTTCTGGACATTGGTCCTAACTTTAAATGGCCTTATTTTGACCCCCTATTCATGTTTTATCAAGGGACTTTTTCTGTTTTAGGCTTCCCTTTTACACTTTGTGTTTAAGCCTCTTTTTAGGCCTTATTTTGCATAATATTTTAGGCTTGCTTATGCACTGTTTTGAGCTCGGTTGTAAACTGTAAAGTGCTTCATTTTGAGCCCCTCTTCAACTTTGTTGAAAGGCTCTTAGCCATTTAGGGCCAGAAGCTGCCACTTGCTTCACTACCTCTCTTTCGGGGCCATTTTTGCATGCTAGCTTAGCCCCATTTGTGTTCATTGTTTGGCCTTGCTTAAAACTGTAAATATGCTTGTTTTGGGACTGCCTTGATTCTTTATTTATTCTTAATATTCAAATAATGCATGTTTTGTATAGCTATAGGCCAATGCATATGCCTAGTTTTGTATTTCAGGTTCATTCCATGCATCGGGTGCCATGTTTTTATGTTTCGGGGATGTTTTGCATCATATTTCAGCACTGAAATTTTCATGTTTGCATACCATGTTTCATGCCTTGCCATGCCTTGTTAGAGTGGCATTTGTGCCTTAGGTTCGGTCCTCAGTTTGCGTGCATGTGTGCACGCATTTCGAGTGTCTTATTTTCATCTCATGGCCTCTTATGTGAGTGTGGCTGAGGTCCACTCATGTTGGTGTAAGTCCATTAGGCATTGTGTATGCCATTTCATTTCATAGCATTGCGTATGCTAGGTTGTATGTTAGCGCATTTTGTATGCCATGTTATCTCGTGCATTGTGTATGCCATTTCATAGCATTGTGTATGTTAGGTTGTATCTTAGTTGCATTTCATGCATGTCATGCCTATTACATTGTGCTTGGGATAGGAGTTAGCCCGAGCACGGGAAACGAGGGGCGTTTCGTACGTCGAGTGACGTAACGTGTCTCAATTCCCAGTCACCGACACTCCGGATTATCCATGATGGAGTTTAGGTTTTGTTGTGTTTATATGTGCATTCATTTCATATTGAGTCGTGCAATTCAACTCCTCGGCCATCGTGCATCGAGATGCGTGATTGGTGGCACGAGGATCGAGACATGCATACATTTGTGAAAATACATTGCCATGCCATTTTTCTGCTCTCTGTTGCAGCAAATCAAGAATCAGCAGTCTTCCGGGGCTTGGCGCGCTATCCAAAAGGTATTGCAAAACAGAGGCTAATTGGGGTATCACAGTGGATTTCCGTGCAAAGGCAACCCGGATATGCATTATTCATCATCTGAAGAAGAGTCAAGGCAGTCCCTGGCTTGCATGCCAGTTTATTGTTTTCTTAGTTAATTTGGTAATTAATTAGGATTTTTGTACATATTTGGACTGTACTATTTATTTAGACTGTACTATTTATTTGGGACTGTATTATTCTTTCGGACCCTCTGCGCGAGGGCACAACTGTAATAAGTGTGCGTGCGTGTGATGTATGTCTTCCAACCCCACATCTTTCTCCCTTTTATTTACCAGCATATGATGGTTAGATTAGGGCATGTTTCAATTAGCATACAGTATGATAGCATGTTTGCATTCATTCATCTGTTTTGCATGCACCGGGCTCGGCGCATCATACTAACTGCATTGTATTTTCAATTCCAAGTTGAATACATGTTAGCTGTAGCATTTCATATGCCATGTTTAGCTCTAAGCCTCAAAACACCAAGTCCTACACCCTTTTCTTCATCACCACCTAGCACCACACTACCACTTCCATTCCAGCA
>NW_021025493.1:767365-777485 GCF_004153795.1 Camellia sinensis | reverse complement strand
TGCCGTGTTTAGAATAGCCGAGCCTGCCTGCTATAGGTGCATTTTTGCATGTGTTGCATTAGGCATTTCTGTATAATTAGGATTATGCATGGATTTCTAATTAGCTTTTGTTTTGGCTTGGAGTACTCGGTAAGTTTTATGCTTTAGCATCCTTGCATGCGTGTGAGTGACTGCCATGAATAGCATGCTTTACCATGAGGCATATGCTTATGTGATATAACTGCCTGAATGCCTGTGCGTGAAGGTTGGTTTATTTGAATCGAAAACAATTCATCAAAGTGTGTTAGCCCACTAGATAGTGGCAAAATCATGTTTTTCTAAGCCCACCCGAGGGTGACAAATCCACGTCTTAGCCTACTTGCGGGTAGCACTCAAAACCATTTTCAAACAAACAAACATGAAATGTTTTGTTCCAATTCAGGCGATCCAGTCTATACTTGTATGCTGTGCGCATCACATAGTAATCTAGGCTAATAACCGGAATAAGAACACATAATATTTTCAAAAATAGATATCATGGTTAGTAGAGGCCGATCTTTGATCGGGCGAGCGGGGGTGCTCACGAAGTGACCTTCCCCAATCGTAGCCAAGTTCCCGAGCCGACGCAACTTTGGTGATGACGGACACGTGGCCTTAGGCAAACGAGTTCAGGGTTTCCTAAATTACCCCAAAATAAAATATTTAGGTGGCGACTCTGTATCTGGCAAAGCAGTCCATGTTTTGGCACTTCTTTCAAAATCTGTTTTCTCAAAACGATTTGCCGGATTTGGACTCTTTTGGTTCAGAGTTTGAACCGTGACAATTTGAGATGTCTTGAGCTGTAGTGAGCCCAGTATCGAACGGAACGGGGGGACCTCGTTCCTCCGGGGCGTTCAGGGGACATCTACAGTTTCTGGCAACTCCGCTGGGGACTTAGAGAACTTGACTCGAACTCATGATATCTTGTTTTGATTGCACTTATGTGTTTCTTTGCATTGCATTTGCATTGGTGCGCCTAGGACACCGTGTTTGCCATCTGCTATTCCTGAACGGTTTGCCGGAGGCTTGTCTTGTCAAGGCATGACCATAAGGCTGACCGGTTGGGCTCTGCCTGTATGGGAACACAAACCCGGTTTTACCGGGGCACCCTTTTCGACCATTCGACCTAGTGCATATTCGGAATCCATAGTGACCATTCCAAGCTAGGACAGGTTGCTTACCCGATTGTAGGTTGTTTGAAACCGCTGCGTGCGTAGTGAAACCCTAGCTCCTGACAAAATAGGACAGGGGAAACCCTACCCCAACATAGGGTGTTTTGGCTCTCACTTGCTTGTTATGTGCTTTTAGAGTGCATCTCTACAGGAATGCATGTATCAGTTTGCAAGTCTAGGTATAGGTCTCGGGCATCAGAATCTGAAGAATCAGTTTTACCCGAGGGTATCAGATTTGAGGCAGAATTTTGGGGCAGAATTCAGTAGAGGGCACAGTCATCCTACTATGCTCGTATCTGTTTTGGTGAAGTTAGGCTGAGATGCTGCATGTTTTCTCTTTTGCTAGGGTAGTTTGGGAACCATAGCTTCAGAAGGCTCCGATATCCCTCGAGGTTCATCGAACTTGTGCTGATAGACTTTGTCAGGTCAGAGATTCAGTTCAAGGGAAATCAGTGTTCCTTTGCCAGAGGCAAGGTAAAAGGGCCAATCAGGCACAAATCACCAGTTCAACAGTTACCAGATCAGTGGCCCTTATCTACCCCACCAGTGAACAGTCAGGCTAAGGTCTTAGTTTCTAGTGAGGATAGATACCAGTCAGTTAGATGGATCAGCAGAACATATCAGGGATGGAGGCAATGATGCGCCAGATGCAAGAAAGTATGAAACTCATGCAGCAAGATGCTGTCCGCCAAGCTGAATTTGCCAAACAGCAGGCTGAGGTCATGGCCCAACAGGCAGAGCTAATCACCAGATTGCAACAGCAAAACAGAGCATTTGCTTCGTATCAAGCTTCCCCCCCACCAGTAGATCCAATACCCGGGGAGATGCCAAATGTCCAAGAAGGTACGGAAATTCTTGACAGGGCCGGCTCCGCCCACAATCTTACCCCAGCTGTCTAAAGTACCAATAACCCATCGGACTCTCCCTTTGAGTTCGAGGTAGACCATACAGCGTTAGTTGAGCAAGCTTGAAAAGTTGTTCAAGAAATCCCAAGGGTAAAGTCCATCCTGGCATTAGGACGGGTACACCAACGCAGTTGTGACACTGGCCGGACAGGTTCAAGATGCCTCACATCGACCGTTTTGACAGGTCAGGAGATCCCATGGTCCACCTGAGTTTGTTTTCAGATGTTCTGCGCCCGATGGCTGACAAGATTACAGAAGCTTTCTCTTTTTTGGAGGACCCTGTCGGGTATCGCGGCATCTGGTACGCCAAATTGGAGGATTCAGTGAAACGAAGCTGGAGGAGATGGCCGAGGCCTTCGTCGCACAATATTCATACAATACCCAAATCGAGATTACGACCGTGATCTTTGAGACGACGTGACAGGGAGCCTAAGGAGAGCTTCTCAGAATTCGTGGCCCGCTGGAGGGCCAAAGCCTCAATGATGACCCTTAGGCCCACTGACAAAGATCAAAATTCGGATGATTGTGCGCAATCTCCAGGCCCAAGCTTATGCAGAAAATGATCGTTCTCCCCTTCCCCACCTTTTTTGACTTACATGAGATGGGAGTACAGATCGAGGATGCTATGAAGCAGGGCCTCATTGACCAGGAGAAGGAAGCAGCCCAGGAGGGCGTTTACCCGCAGTTCGAATGCGACCACAGTGGTGATGCAGCTGCAAGATCTTCTGAAGTGGGCATGGTCACCACCACCACATCAAAAAAAGCTACCCCATTCACCGGTGCATTCGGAGTAGCTCGCAAGGAGCCAAATATCCACCCCAAGCCAAGAAGGTTTTCACCCACTTTATATGCCTTGTCAAAGGCTCTAGGGTTTTGATCAAGAAAGGGCATCTGAAGCCCCTAGAGCCGCAGCCATTACCAAAAGAACTCCCTCTCTCACACAACCCAGCCGACTACTGTGCCTTCATCAGCGAGCTAGCCATGACATGACATGTGCTTTCGTCTCCGCCACAAAATACAAGATCTGATCGACAACGGGGTCATCGTCGCACCAAGTCCTACAAGGTCTATCGGCACTTGATCAGTGAACTTGGGGGAATTATGTGACTTTGATCGAGAGATGAACATTGCAGGCAGCGCTCGATTAACTCCAGACGTGGAATGTGCATGCACTGTTCTGAGCAATATGCAAATACCATTTTTGTGCTTTCTGACTGGGGTATTGGGAGTTTTGTTGTGTTGTACAGAGTCAGTCTTTTGTTACTGAGTCAGTTGGGTCTGTCTTGTTGTACCGAGTCAGTCTTGTTTTTGTAGGAGTTCGGGTGATTCCGGGGGGCGTTACCTCGGATATCACTATTTTGTTTTGTGTTTGTCCCTTTTGTTTTCTTTTGAGTCTGTTTTCTGCCAGGGAGCCAAATTGCACCAACAAATTTGAATGGACAGCGATAATTTTTCACGCTCTTGTATTTGCTTCTGCCGTGTGCCAGTTTGTGCCAGAAGTTTCTGAATGAGATGGCAGTATTTGACTAGAAGCTGTGTTTTTTTCTGTGCTTTGAATTCATTGCATCGACCTACGTTTTTCAAAACTTTTCGAACCTGCGGTGAAAACGAAGAGGAAGGAATTCTTTGGGTTTTGAAAAACTTTGA
This sequence comes from Camellia sinensis, assembly GCF_004153795.1. Classification (NCBI taxonomy): domain Eukaryota; kingdom Viridiplantae; phylum Streptophyta; class Magnoliopsida; order Ericales; family Theaceae; genus Camellia; species Camellia sinensis. The sequence goes on along the minus strand of NW_021025493.1, from coordinate 773,743 downwards.
TCATTCGAGAGAAAGAAAGGTATGTGCTAAGCCCTTAATGAATGAAATCATTGCTTGTTAGTGTGAGTACTGTAGGAAGGATCCCGGCTTTGATCCAGATTGGTTTTACACTGTCTTACCAGGCGAGCGACTGGTCGCTTTCTTAAAAGATTTCAAAAAATGTTTTGCGCGATCCTACGAAGACCTGTGTAGAATTGCTCTTGAGATTGTGCAGCTTAGGATCGCTCTCAGCCTCGAGACTCGACCCCTCTGCTTTCAAAACTTGAACTCGAATTCAGAACGTTCGAACGGTCAACTTACAATGTGAGGCCTGTGTGGCCAGATTCAAAGCAGCCCTCGAACAAGAGGCAAGGAAGTCGGATCAAGAAGACCAGATGTCATCAAAAGAAGCTTTTCGAGCTAGGTCAGAAAACACCCTTCGAACTAGGGGCAAAAAAAAATGTCAGACAGCTCGAAGAGCCAAAGTGGATCATTCCGCAAGTCATGGAAGATCGGCAAGAATGCCAAATCCCAGAAGGGTGGAAAGAAGAAAGTATTGCTAAAGGACAGCCGAGTTCCTATCCACAACACTAGGGGCAAACAAGCCCCCATTGGATGGACTCCAACATCACAAGCGAACAACAGCCATTCTTCCTGGATTCAGATGACTTCAGGATCCCAGAACCATTTGACATGGACCAAGCTACACTTTTACCCTTGAGAGGCTCGCTGGGCCGAAAACCCAGAAGGGCGACCTAGGCAAAAGTTGGAGTGAGGACAAAAAAATGCAAAAAAGAAAAGAAAAAGAAAATGCAAAAAATATATCAAAAAAAAGAAAGAAAAATTGAGAAAAAAAAAGAAAAAAGAAGAACAAAGATCGCAAGGCCTAAAAACCCGGAAGGGGCGGCCTGTGCAAAAGTTAGAGCGCAAAAGGAGAGGTTAAATACCCGAGTGTACCTTAATCCGAAATACGTTAAGGTTGATTTCCCTATGTTTGGGAACGTAGGCATCTTCATTTCTGAAGTCCAAGCCGGTTTTTTTTAATATTAAAAAACACTTCCAACATTGACTATTCTCTCTCTTACACCTCGGCTGACATTTCGGTATCGTCTCGGCCACGTGTTGTCATTCAAAAATTATGTCCCCATAGAAAATAAAAATTTTAAAAAATAGATTCAATTGTCTATTGTCCCTATTGGAAATAGGATTGACTATAAATTAGAGCTATATCGCATGGTTTTATAAAATCATACGATTTTCGGACAGATTTTACATAAAAAAGATTTGACAAAACATATTCTATTCGATACAAGAAAAAAAAAGAATCTCATGGACTTAATATTTTTTAAAAAAGCATAACCAAGTCAAAGATAATACGGGAGATTTAGTTCAAGGGCAATCAGTGTTCCTTTGCCAGAGGCAAGGTAAAAGGGCCAATCAGGCACAAATCACCAGTTCAACAGTTACCAGATCAGTGGCCCTTATCTACCCCACCAGTGAACAGTCAGGCTAAGGTCTTAGTTTCTACTGTAGGGATAGATACCAGTCAGTTAGATGGATCAGCAGAACATATCAGGGATGGAGGCAATGATGCGCCAGATGCAAGAAAGTATGAAACTCATGCAGCAAGATGCTGTCCGCCAAGCTGAATTTGCCAAACAGCAGGCTGAGGTCATGGCCCAACAGGCAGAGCTAATCACCAGATTGCAACAGCAAAACAGAGCATTTGCTTCGTATCAAGCTTCCCCCCCACCAGTAGATCCAATACCCGGGGAGATGCCAAATGTCCAAGAAGGTACGGAAATTCTGACAGGGCCGGCTCCGCCCCCAATCTTACCCCAGCTGTCTAAAGTACCAATTAACCCATCGGACTCTCCCTTTGAGTTCGAGGTAGACCTTACAGCGTTGAAGTTGAGCAAGCTTGAAAAGTTGTTCAAGAAATCCCAAGGGGTAAAGTCCATCCTGGACATTGAGGACGGGTACACCAACGCAGTTGTGACACTGCCGGACAGGTTCAAGATGCCTCACATCGACCGTTTTGACAGGTCAGGAGATCCCATGGTCCACCTGAGTTTGTTTTCAGATGTTCTGCGCCCGATGGGCTTGACAAGATTACAGAAGCTTTCTCTTTTTGGGAGGACCCTGTCGAGTATCGCGGCCATCTGGTACGCCAAATTGGAGGATTCAGTGAAACGAAGCTGGGAGGAGATGGCCGAGGCCTTCGTCGCACAATATTCATACAATACCCAAATCGAGATTACGACCCGTGATCTTGAGACGACGTGACAGGAGCCTAAGGAGAGCTTCTCAGAATTCGTGGCCCGCTGGAGGGCCAAAGCCTCAATGATGACCCTTAGGCCCACTGACAAAGATCAAATTCGGATGATTGTGCGCAATCTCCAGCCCAAGCTTATGCAGAAAATGATCGTTCTCCCCTTCCCCACCTTTTTAGACTTACATGAGATGGGAGTACAGATCGAGGATGCTATGAAGCAGGGCCTCATTGACCAGGAGAAGGAGCAGCCCAGGAGGGCGTTTACCCGCAGTTCGAATGCGACCACCAGTGGTGATGCAGCTGCAAGATCTTCTGAAGTGGGCATGGTCACCACCACCACATCAAAAAAAGCTACCCCATTCACCGGTGCATTCGGGAGTAGCTCGCAAGGAGCCAAATATCCACCCCAAGCCAAGAAGGTTTTCACCCCACTTTATATGCCTTTGTCAAAGGCTCTAGGGGTTTTGATCAAGAAAGGGCATCTGAAGCCCCTAGAGCCGCAGCCATTACCAAAGAACCTCCCTCTCTCACACAACCCAGCCGACTACTGTGCCTTCCATCAGCGAGCTAGCCATGACACTGACATGTGCTTTCGTCTCCGCCACAAAATACAAGATCTGATCGACAACGGGGTCATCGTCGCACCAAGTCCTACAAGGTCTATCGGCACTTGATCAGTGAACTTGGGGGGAATAATGTGACTATGTGATCGAGAGATGAACCACTTGCAGGCAGCGCTCGATTAACTCCAGACGTGGGAATGGCATGCACTGTTCTGAGCAATATGCAAATACCATTTTTTGTGCTTTCTGACTGGGGTATTGGGTCAGTTTTGTTGTGTTGTACAGAGTCAGTCTTTTGTTACTGAGTCAGTTGGGTCTGTCTTGTTGTACCGAGTCAGTCTTGTTTTGTAGGAGTCGGGTGATTCCGGGGGGCGTTACCTCGGATATCACTATTTTGTTTTGTGTTTGTCCTTTTGTTTTCTTTTGAGTCTGTTTCTGCCAGGGAGCCAATTGCACCAACAAATTTGAATGGAACAGCGATAATTTTCACGCTCTTGTATTTGCTTCTGCCGTGTGCCAGTTGTGCCAGAAGTTCTGAATGAGATGGCAGTATTTGACTAGAAGCTGTGTTTTTTCTGTGCTTTGAATTCATTGCATCGACCTACGTTTTTCAAAACTTTTCGAACACTGCGGTGAAAACGAAGAGGAAGGAATTCTTTGGGTTTTGCAAAACTTTGATCATTCGAGAGAAAGAAAGGTGTGCTAAGCCCTTAATGAATGAAATCATGCTTGTTAGTGTGAGTACTGGGAAGGATCCCGGCTTGATCCAGATTGGTTCTACACTGTCTTCAGCGCGAGCGACTGGTCGCTTTCTTAAAAGATTTCAAAAAATGTTTTGCGCGATCCTACGAAGACCTGTGTAGAATTGCTCTTGAGATTGTGCAGCTTAGGATCGCTCTCAGCCTCGAGACTCGACCCCTCTGCTTTCAAAACCTTGAACTCGAATTCAGAACGTTCGACGGTCAACTACAATGTGAGGCCTGTGTGGCCAGATTCAAAGCAGCCCTCGAACAAGAGGCAAGGAAGTCAGATCAAGAAGACCAGATGTCATCAAAAGAAGCTTGCGAAGCTAGGTCAGAAGCACCCTTCGAACTAGGGGCAAAAAAAATGTCAGACAGCTCGAAGAGCCAAAGGTGGATCATTCCGCAAGTCAATAAAGATCGGCAAGAATGCCAAATCCCAGAAGGGAGGAAAGAAGAAAGTATTGCTGAAGGACAGCCGAGTCCCTATCCACAACACTAGAGCGAACAACAGCCATTCTCCTGGATTCAGATGACTTCAGGATCCCAGAACCATTTGACATGGACCAAGCTACACTTTTACCCTTGAGAGGCTCGCTGGGCCGAAAACCCAGAAGGGCGACCTAGGCAAAAGTTGGAGTGAGACAAAAAAATGCAAAAAGAAAAGAAAAAGAAAAATGCAAAAAAATATATCAAAAAAAAGAAAGAAAAATTGAGAAAAAGAAAAAAGAAGAACAAAGATCGCAAGGCTAAAAACCCGGAAGGGCGGCCTTGGCAAAAGTTAGAGCGCAAAAGGAGAGGTTAAATACCCGAGTGTACCTTAACCCCGAACTACGTAAGGCTTGATTCCCATCTTTGGGATACGTAGGCAACTTCATTCTGAAGTCCAGCCGTGAAACACTTCAAATTGATTGTGCCCATGCAATGGTTTTGATCATCTTCACTTTCTCTGTATCCGAGAATTTGGTTGTGTACGTCACTCTGAGGATTGACTTCAATGCGCTGGCGGTGCCGTTCAAACAAGGGGCAACTTTCCGTTGCCATTCAATGCGCCGCGGTGCCGTTCAAACAAGGGGCAACTTTCTGTTGCCATGCAGTTCCCCTCAAGCAAGGGGCAATTTTCCTTCGGATATGAGGTTGTGCATCTCAAGAGTAGGTTCCGTGCTCGTTGAGCAGTGGCCGTTTGCAAAAATAGTTTTTGAAAATTTTTACTAAGGTTGACTAATTTCTCGAAAATTATTTCATTTTCCCAAACTAGACCATTTCTTGGGCCCAAAAAAGGAAAATTTTCAGTGCTCATGACCTGAATTGCATGATTTCAAATCAAAAATCGAACAAGTGTGTTAATCTAACTCTCATGTTGGTCAAAATTGTTTTAGCGGAACGTCAAAAACAAAAAATGGTCAAAACAATGAACTAGGGGCACAGTTAAGTCAGGTGTTCTGTCTTTTCCCCGTTGTCAACATACTTGCCGGAAAAGGGCACTCTACTTGCCAGAAAGGACACTCTACCCGCCAGAAAACGGCATAACTGAAGTTAACAACAAAGGGCTGAAAGCTCTCTCATCCTCCAAGCAGCGAGGTATCAAGCCAAGTGCGAAGCACGAATTGGCATGGATCGAGATGCTCCATTCCCTCATCCGGCGCATCGACAGATGTCACCAGAGGAAATAGCCGCGAGCTGATTATGTTGGGCATGAGCCCGCAACTTCCTGTTCATCCATCAACCACCCAGGGAAGGGATAAAAAATGAGAGATTAAAGAATAGAGAGATGTGCGCTGAGAGAAAAAGTGAGGAAAAGGGCTTTTTCATCAAAAACAGAGCCTGAGGGCCGGGTGATGTGAGAATCACAAATGAGAAAGGGTGGGAAACAATACCCGGAGAAACTGGCTCCTCGCGAACTGAAAGGTCTCTCGTCTTTGCAACACGTCTGTGTGTCGTGTCTTTTATTTTGTTTGTCTCGATTCTTGCTTTGAGTCGTTCCGAGTGTGTCTCGATGCGTTTAGGTTGTTTACCTTTTCTTTTCCATTGTTCAGTCTTCTTCGCTGTGTTCAGTCGTAAGCTCAATACCCAGTTAAGAACGCATTTCTTAATTTCAAAAAATTGCCTTGCGCTCAGAGTGCCGTGTTGTTCTCCACATTTGTGCAAAACAAGATTTTGTTCTTTCAAAAACCACAGGGTTCAACCCGAGTCATGTGGGAACAGTAAAGCCAGAACCCATCTGAAGCTATATAGGTTCCAAACTTCAAAGCAAAAGGAAAAGAGGAAGATGTCGGACATCTGAGTTTGTTTCAACTTTTGCAAGTTCCCTCATCTCATCATTTAGGTTCGGAATGAGCTGTGTGTTCAAAATTAAAAGACTACTGAGTTATGGGCCGTGTGTTCAAATTCAGCAGTGTTATGTTATGAGCTACGTGTTCAAAAATTGAAGTATATGAGCTGTGTGTTCAGAATTGCAGTACGTGAGCTGCGTGTTCAACATAAAGTATATGAGCTGTGTGTTCAGAATTGAAGTATATGAGCTGTGTGTTCAGAATTGCAGTACGTGAGCTGCGTGTTCAACATAAAGTATATGAGCTGTGTGTCCAAAATTGAAGTATATGAGCTGTGTGTTCAAAATTGAAGTATATGAGTTGCGTGTTCAACATAAAGTATATGAGCTGTGTGTTCAAGTGTAGAATTGCCCGGGCTTTCAACAAGAAAGTTAAGTCCAGGAATCTAAAGGAAGGAGATTTGGTGCTCAAGGACAACCGAGCTCCCATCCACGACCCAAGGGGCAAGTTCAAACCCAATTGGACTGGTCCCTACATCATCAAAGCTA
>NW_021025493.1:673517-748905 GCF_004153795.1 Camellia sinensis | reverse complement strand
ACTATAATTTTGGAGGTATTATATATATGCTGCCATTTAGTGAGTAGTGATATATGGTATTTCTTGACGATCTTTTCGTCATCTTATGTTATCGCGTGTTGCTTTATGCGTCAAGGATCACGGTCAAATTCTTGAGTTTTGAATTGTTAAAATGCCATTCTAAACAAATTGGTTTAAAATAAAAATTATTTTATATATGATTTAGATGTAATTGATAAATATATTAATGTTTGCCTGTTTATTTTTTTGCAGATTGGTTTTGGATGACGTTCGGAAGCATACTTGCAAATAAAGATCACTGTTGAATTTTTTTTCCTAAATTGATGCTTAGTTGTAGTTTGCTAATAATCAAGATTGAGTGTTTGATTTAATTTATTTTTTATTTTTTGTGGACTCCATGTTAGTTCATTGTTTGAAATTTGTTTTGATGGTTTTTTTTTTGTGATACTAATGTGGACTTATTATTAAAGTTGTCTTGATGGATATATTTGATTTATAAATAATTGGTTTAGTGAATTTTTTTGTGAGTGTGTAGAATGGCTAGTGGATTTCTTAGTACAATATAAAGGTCTAATTGGAATATGAGTAGGGATATTTGTGAAATAATAATTTAAATTGAATATAAAATATGGAAACAAGTTAGTGGACGAATTTGTTTCGTCATTTGATTTTTATTATGACAAAAGTGATTATTCGCATAATAAACTTTTTTATGTGACAGAAATTTACTGCAGTTTATATAACGAAAGTTTTTTAATTTATTTTTGTTGTTTGTGTGACTAAAAATTTCGTCATGTATATATACTATATTTGCCGAACGAAATTATATTTTGTCACCCATGGTATGACTTTGAAGGACGAAAAAGTTCGTCACCTTTATATCTTCTTGTGACGAAAATTATTTCCTCATCAATGATCAACAATGCATGCAAATTTATTCGTCAACTAAAAGTTATAAATATGGTACTAATAACTATTTGGTGAACGAAAATGAGATTTTTTGGGCAACAAAATGTTGTTTTATTGGTGACAAAAAATTATGACTTTTGAAAGACGAAAAATTTCGTCACCTTTACATCTTATTGGACAAATTTATTTCTCATCAATCGATCACACATGCGTGAAAATTTACTCGTCAAACTAAAGTTATAAATATCGGTACCGAATAAACTATTTTAGTACGAAAAAGAGAAATTTTTGGCGACAAAATGTTGTTTTATTGGTGACAAAAATTCGTCACTGAAAGTAATTTCATTAGTGCACAAAATTATTTATCGGTACGAGTGGTTTTAGAAAAAAAACTGACAAATATTTCATGACGAAACTGGTGACAAAAAATATTTCCTTACAAATATCTATAGTGGACGAAATTAGCTCTTTGGAGACAAAAAAGCAAATTTGTCCATTCCAAGACCCAAAGTATTTTGCTGCTCTCTATTTGCCTTGAATCCTTGATATAAACTCTTCCGCCAAATTGTTAGTCCTCTTTTAGAGATTCTAACTTTTTAAAGGAATTGCAATACATTACATTTAATTTAATTCAAATCTATTTTTCATATTGTCCTATCTTTCAATTTTTAATATATTTAATAATTACTCAAAAAATAGTAGACCAACAAAATGGACAAAGGGCAAATACTATATATATATTAGTATATATGAGGCCCGTGCAAGGCACGGCAAACTTGCAATATATAATTATATATATATATTTTTTTTCATTTTGTTTTTGATTTTAAGGTTTTTTTTAAATGGTAGTGTGTAGACACCCCATTTTTTGACCGACCTTAAGACTCAACGTCATCGATTTGAGCGCTCAGTGATGTGCATGTTGCGCTCGTTCTGAGGTTTTGGAGTTTTGGCTGAGAGCCTTGCCTCCGGGCCTCTGAACTCTTTTGTGCTTTGGCTCGGTTTTGCGAACCAAGTCTTGTTTTCCCTTCCCGGAGGGAGGGAGTGGTCTTGTAGACCATCTCTCTGTTGGTCGATAGGACTACTTTTCGTGGTCGTAGGCCAACTTTTCCCGTTTTGGAGACTAGTTTTCCAGTGTTTTTGGAGCCTTGGCCGCACGCCTTGTCTCCGGGCCGCTTAACATTTCTCCGTTTGGCGTGGTTTTTGAACCACACCTTGTTGCTTCCTGCCTAGAGGAGACACTGTGATCTGGGAGACACTTTTGTGGTTGCATACCACTTTTGATGCTCGTCAGCTTAGTTTTAGGGCTTTTGGCACGTGTTTCAGCCTCTCGATTTCTCGTCTTGCATCGCTTTGGTTTTGTTTTGGTACAAACCTTACTTTCCTTGTTTGGAAGGTGGTTACAAGGTGGGAGACTAGTATTCTCCCTTGGAGACCACATTTCCTTTTTCCAGCTAGTTTTCTTATCAGATAACTGGCTTTCTTGGTTTTGGACATCTTTTTTCTGGTCGGCCACCATACCACCACCTTGCATTTAGTGTGTTGACCTCTCCCACTATGGCCGACCAGTTTTTCTCTTGGGTTGACCACCTAAAGTGGTCGCCGACCACTTAAACTACAGGCCGACCACTTCAAGTGGTCAGCTGCTTTTTGGCACATATTTTGAGATATTTTAGGATAGCTGGCTCAGCTGGAGAGCATTTGAGCCATCCTCCATAGTTTCTCCAAGAAGCTTTGGCTTTCCTCTTCTATAAAGAGGAGGCTCCTCCTCGCTCCTCCAGGTTCGGAAAATTGCCATTAGAAGGATAGAATTAGCATTGTCTCTATATTGCCTTGTTCTCTCATTTGTGCATCTCAAAAAGTGTAGTTATTGTCTTGGTTTAACACACAAACACACACTCAAAACACCATCCTTTTGCTACTGGACATGCTTAGGAGCTGATTTTGGTGTTCTTGGGTGTCTTGAGTTCAAAAAGGCTACTGGAGTTGCAGTTATAAAGAGGATCTTCAAGGGTGAGCTTTTGTACCTTTAAATCCTCTTTTCTTGCTTAAGCTTTTAGCCTATCTTGCATACTGTTTTAAGCTTAACTTATAACTAATAAAAGTTTATTTTTACATGATTTTGATCTTTGTTTAAGATTCACTTTTGTGTTTGGGTGTTTACCCCTCTTAGGCCTTGTTTGGCCTGCTTTTGAGCCTTTTTTGTGAGCTTTGGGACCACCTTGTATTGGCCTTCTCCTAATCGATATGGATGGTGTTTTAAGGTCCTAAGAAAGGGGAGGGCCTATCCCCTTCCTTTGCATCTTCAATACATGCCTTAATAAGCCTCCATGGTTTGAGCAATCTTTACTAGTGTTTTGTTGGCCATATCTTAGCTTGTATTTGTGGTTATTTTGCTGTGGCATACCACTATTTTTGCTTAGTTTGGTCACTCCATGCATGGTTAATACCTTGTAGTGTAAATCACACAATTTATCTTGTATGCCTCATGTTGAGCATGTGTTTCTAGCTTGTTTTTGGGCCATATCAGTAGGTTTTTAATGTTGTTTTAGCATTCCTTAGATCTATTTTGGTGTGGTTTGGTTGGCTTTTGCATGCCTAATACACTTGTAGTGTAAATCACACACACTAGCTTTGTATGCTTCATGAAGTAGCATGTCATTCTAGCTATGTTGTGTCCCTTTCAGCATGTTTGGGCTTTTTTACCATGTCATACCTCTATTTAAGGTTTGGTTTGGTTAGCCTTTGCATGCTCCTTACACTTGTAGTGCATCCCATGAAATAGCCTAACATGCATCATGTTGTAACATGTCAATTTAGCATGCTTTTGGCTTAGCTCTGAAAAGAATTTGTTCATTGTTTTATCATGTTTTATGTCTAATTTGGTTGTTTTGGTCATCCATGACTGCTTTGTATAGCCTTAGTTCAATCTAGCTTGTTAGCTTTGTGTATTAGTCCACTAGCATGCATGCTTGGCCTATTTCAATTGATTTGCATCACTTGTTATGTGATTTCAGTCCATGTTTCATGGCCATACACTCACATTGTACTTATTCAATGCGTTTGGAGGTTTGCCCCTTATATGTCCTAACATGAACCATTGCGTATGCCTTCATGCCTTTGCTTGCAGCCACCATTTTAGTGTTTATTTGGGGTTTATTATGCCATGACATGAACTCTGATTTTAGTGTTTATTTGGGTTTTATATGCCAGACATGACTCTGATTATTGTAGTGTAACCCACCTTATTGCCTTGTATGAACCATGCTTCATGCCCTTCATGCTAGCATGTTTTGGCTTCTTTCCATGCATGTTTTAGACTATTGTTAACATGTTCTAGGACAGTTTTGGGTGCCTTGGTCACATGCTTCATGATTTGTATACTTGTAGTACAAATGCTCTTGCTTGCCCCAAGCTTTGGGCACCATTGCATGCTTCATTGTGTTGTGTACATGATTTGGCATCACTTAACATGACATTTAGAGCATTTAGCATTGCCATGTTCCTACTTCATTCATGCTTTGAATACCTTTGAGTATTGTCCATGTTTGCCTAGCTTATGGCTTAGCTCGATGCTGCATGCCTAGGCTTTGGGCCCTTATCTCTCAACATGTTTTGGTTCCTTGTTAGACATAATTAAGCTCTATCATGCTTAGTTCATGCATTTGTGTCATGTAAGCATGCCTCATTGTGTTGCTCTTTGCTAGCTTTCATAACTTAGGACCCTAGCATGCTTTACTTATGTTGTTGAATGATTTGGCATCATTTCTTGCTTTCATATTCAGTGCACTTAGTGTTGTTACACTTGCAACATTTGTCACTCATTGAGCACCCTTGAGAGTTGTGCTCTTTGGCCTCTTTGATGGCCATGCATCGTGCATGCATACCTTGCTTTATGTGCCTTCATTCATCACCAATGGCCACTGATTTGGGCATGATTGAGGTCTACCCTTTTGGTTTAAGTCCATTGAGTATATCATGTAATATTCATTGAGCATGCCATGATCGGTATATTACATAAGTGCCCTTGTTTGCATTGCATTGTGCATGCATGCATTACACTATGCTTAGAACCTTATGAATGCCTTATATTGAGCAGGCCATCTAGTTTCTTAGCACTTAGCATGTCTATGCTAGTTGTTACATGCTTTAGCATCATGCATGTCATTAGCCTTGTTAGGTTGTTTCATATTGCATTGCATGTTTGCATGCTTAAATCATATTGCATACTTGTATGCTTGAGTCGCATTGTGTTATGCCATGCTTGTGTGTGCATTGTGTTTGGAATATGTGTTAGTCCAAACACGGGAAACGAGGACGTTTCATACTCATAGTGATGAATCGTGCCTTAATTCCCAGTCGTCGACGCTCTTGATCATACATGATAGAGTTCTAGGCTTTATGTGTTTACTTGTGCATTCATTTTTATATTGAATTGTGCAACTTCGCCTCTTGGCCATCACGCATGAAAATGCGCGATTGGTGGCCCGAGGGTCGAGAACCACATCCCCTTGAGCTCATGACATGATAGGGAGGGTGGTTGTGCACACATATCTTGCAAATACATTGCCATGCCCTTTCTTGCTCTCTGTTGCAGCAAATTGCAGTTCAGCAGCAACAACTTGTCGCCAGCCAGAAAAAGTAGCTGGCCGACCACTTTTTCTTGATTTTCACAACAAAAAAAGTGGTCGGCAGGGGTCTGGAGAGACCAAAAGTTGGTCGGCCACCTCCCACAAGATTCCCAAGGTGGATTTAGCTTTCTGGAGCTGGTGCAAGTTTCTGAGAACAAATGAAACAGAGGCAAATCGGGGCATCGCACTAGATTTCCGAACGAGGCGACCGGACATGCATGCATTCCTCTACCTCTGAGGCTCCTGATTTACTGCTTTCCTTAGCTGCATGTTTAGATAGCTAGGTTTTGCTTTGGTCTTACCTTAATAGTTAATGGGTTAGCTATCAATTCGTTTTGTAATAATTAGTTTAATTAGCTTAGATTAGCTAGTACTCCTTATTTCGGTCCCTACTTTGAGAGGGCCAGCTGTCGTTATAAGCGTGCGTGTGTGTGATGCATGTCTTCCACCCCATTTTTTTTTCTCCCTTTTACTTAACCGCTTACGATGGTTAGTTTTAGGGCATGTTTCGTTTAGCATACCTTATGCTTCGCATGCGTTGCATTCATTCATCTGTATTGCATGCACCGGGCTCGGCGCATCATACTAACTGCATTTTGTATTTTCAATACACTACTTGAATACATGTTTAACACATGTTATCAAGTTGCATTTCACATGACACTCTTAGGATAAGCCGAGCCTATCTTATTGCATTTGCATGTGTTGCATTAGCCATCTTAACATGAACTAGGATCATGCATGATTTCTAACTAGTTCTTTGTTTTGGCTCGGAGTACACTGTGATGTTTTCGCTTTAGCATACTGCATGTGTGTTATCGATTGCCATGACAACTTTTTGCCATGAGGCTAATTTCTTATTTGCTATAACTGCCTGAATGCCTGTGGGTGAAAGTTGGATTACTGGAATTGGAACAACTCATAAAATCCGCATTTTAGCCTACTTGCGAGTAGCAAACTTCAAACCATTTTCCAAACAAATGGAATGCGATGCTTTGTTCCAAATTAGGCGATCTAGTCTATACTTGTGTGTTGTGCGCATCACATAGTAAGATTAGCTAATTGACCGGAATAAGAACACATGTGTTTTTAAAAACAAAATATCATGTTTAGTATAGGGCCGATCTTTGATCGAGCGAGGGGGTGCTCATAGATGACCTTCCCCAATCGTACCCAAGTTCCCAAGCCGAGGCAACTTGTGTACGGACACGTGGCCTTAGCGGCATGAGTCAGGGTTTCCTAAATTTTCCAAAATAAAATATTTATGGTGGCGACTCTGTATCTGGCAAAGCAGTCCAGTTTGGCACTTCTTTATACAAATCAATTTTTCAAAACGATTTTGCCGGATTTGGACTCTTTGGTAATTATCGGTCTTACATCGCACATTGTAAGATTTGATTCAGAACGTGACATTTGAGTTCGAACTGTAGTAGCTCAGAGAAACAAACGAGATTTTCTCGAGGAGTTCTCCGGGGAGTGCGTCTACATAGTGAAATATAATGGAATGATTATTTGGAGAAATCCTCAACTAAATATACTTTTTTTTATAATATATATATATATATAATATTATGAATTAATACTATAATAACATATAAAAAAAATTCTATAATACACATCTCATTTTGGGATGTGTATATTCGTGGACAAATTAAAATGCGTACCCTGCCCCAATTATAATGTTTTGTGATTTTTGTTATAACCTATTATGCTATTAATTAGACTTGATTATGTTGTGAGGTTAGTTATAAACTTATTGTAATTATAATTTTGGTAATAATAATAAAAAAATCTTTAGATAATCTTCCAAATTGTTACAAAACAAACCCTTAGTTATGATGTTTTTTTGATTATTTTAATTTTGACTAAAAAATATTTAATTATAACATTTGTGATAAATTAACACCATAAATATCATAAATTTGTATCAAATGACCTATAAGATATCATTCATATTTATCAGTGTGGCTCGACTTTTCCGCGCCCCTGGAGAGCTTGAATTGGTCCTACAGTTCGGACTCCTTGCACGGTTCTGAATCTAATCTCACAAAGTGCAATGTGAAACTGATAAACACCAAAGAGTCTAATCCGGCAAATCGTTTTCGAAAATTAGATTTTAAATCAAATAATGCCAAAATTGGACTGCTTTGCCAGATTACAGAGTCGTCACCTAAATATTTTATTTTGAAAAATTTAGGAAACCCTGACCCGTGCCAAAGGCCACATGTCCGTCATCATCAAAGTTGCCTCAGCTCGGGAACTTGGGTACGAGAGGGAAAGGTCCTGAAATGAGCAACCCCGCTCGCCCGATCAAAGATCGGCCTCTACTAATCATGATATGTTCTTTTATAAACATTATGTGTTCTTGTTCCGGTTATTAGCTAACATTACTATGTGGCGTGCACAAGCAAGTATAGACTATGTCGCAAGAATTGGAACAAATTCAATTCATGTTTGTTTTCGAAAATTGTTTGAATTTGCCACCCTCAAGTGGGCTTAAAATGCGGATTTTCCATCAAACATGATGGGCTTAAAACATGATTTGATACTTCGTAAAGTGGGCTTAAAACTCACATTCATTGAATTGTTCAAATTCAAACAACAAAGCCTTCATCAACAGGCATTCATGCAGTTAATCATTTAAGCACATAGCCTCATGGTAAGCATGCTAAACATGGCAATATGGCAGTCACACTCATGCAAGTATGCTAAAGCATAAAAGCTTATCGAGTACTCCAAGGCAAAACAAAAAAAAAAAACTAGTTAGAAACAATGCATGATTCTAACTATACAGAATGCCTAATGCAACACATGCAATAATGCAATCAATAGGTTGGCTACTAATCATGGTATCTACAACACTTTGATAGAATGCTTTGAAACACGTATTCAAAGAAGTATTGAAATTGACATTACAGTTTGAATGATGCACCGAGCCTCGGTGCATGCAATACGAATGAATGATGTAAATATGCAAGCATAAGGTATGCTAATCAAAAATGCCCCTAATCTAACCATAAAAAAACGATTAAATAAAAGGGAGAAAGACGTGGGGTTGGAAGACATGCACACACACACACACACACACTTATTACAACATTATGCCCTCGTGAAGGAGGGTCCGAATGAATAAGAGCTAAGCTAATCAAACTAATCTAATTAAACTAATTAGACTAATTATTACAAATCAATCGAATAACTAGCAAACTAATTATTAATTATTACAACACTTTAACTAATTAGCAAACTAGTTAATTACAACAACATGCACACTAAATGTAGAACACTGAACTACATTGCCTCAGCTCTGCTTTGGGAAGTAGAGGATGCATGCACTCGGTTTTCGCTCCGAAAAGCCCTCCGGTTTGCTCTTGAGAGACTCTGTTTGTAGGGTTGACTACATTCTAGAACCTTTCTGCTCCAACTTACCAAATCAATGCTGAGGATTGCACCAGTGGCTTGCCGGCCATGAATGCTTGCTGCCGGCCACCTGTCGGCCAATAGTGAGCCACTGCCGGCCACCAATGAGCCACTGTCAGCCACTAGTGCTTTGAGTCACCACACTACAACAAAGCACAAACAGAGGAAAATGAAGGGTTTTCCAAGGATATTTTTGTACTGTGCCCCTCCATATCATCTCAAAACATCAAAAGAGTGGCACTCTTGGATCCAAAACCACTAACCAAGCATCTTAGCTGCATGATGGTCAAAGAACCAAGGTGTATAATTTCAATAAATGCACAAAATAAGACTCTAGACCACTACCTTGTCATGAATGATCAAAGGCAATGGAGACAAAGGAGATTGGCTCATTTCATCACTGAGTATGAAATGCTCCAATCTTCCTTAAGCTCAATATAACGTCTGATTGAACACGTGCAATGCAACACGAAAGATGCTTAACTTGCTCAAGTTTTACTTGTCATGTTTTATTTACTCATTTTAATTACCGATCCATTCTTTAACCGGTTAAGTCCAAGGTAAGAGTCCTCTAATGTGAGAGGTGTCAACCAAGGGATGATTTAAGGCATGAGAGAGATTATGCTGTTGGTTAATAGAAACCCTCAAAAGAGGATTAAAACCATTAAGCACAAATCTCAATCTTCAATTCCACACTCAAGCCAACAAGAGGCTCAAAGCCACTTTCAAAACAAAAGGAAGAGTGAAGAATAGAGGGAGATTGTAGAGATTTTAGTGCTGAAATGGCATGCAAAATGATACTACAACATGCAAGCAACTCATGCAAAACATGTTTAAAAGCCAAAAACACCAAACTAGTGAAGATTACAACACTATAGGCATGCAATACAAAGCTCAAAAGGTAGAAACACTTCGAAAATTTCCAAAAATAGCCTAAAAGGAGTTCTAAAACATCCTTAAAGTAAGCTAAAAATAGCTAGGATAGGAGGCCAACACATAGCACAAGTTAGACTATTAAGCATAATTGTACTACAAGCAAACAAAGCAAGCCTCAAGTGACCAAACCAGCTCAAAACAAAGCTAAAACTAGCCAAAAAAAGTAGCAAAAACATTCTAAGATTAAGGAACAAAATGCTAGAAAATCATGCTCACATGTTAAGCTATCTAGGCTTACAAACAGGACACAAGAAGGGGAGGCTACCCCCTCCCATTTTGGACCTCAAAACATGGTTTTTACCACTAAAAATCCTCTAAAATTTAGTGGTTAAAAGGGCCAAAAAGGTTGATTTAAAAGCTTTGAAAGACGGCACAACAACTTAATAATCAAACAACAAGAAGGGTAGACTACCCTTAACTCCAATCAAACCTCAAACCACCATTTTAGATCATGAAAATAGAGATTTTTAGAGGTCAAAAATAGCCTCAAAACAGTATGTAAAGATTGCAAAATAGTATTTAAATTAAGCTTAAAACACAAGTATTCTACCTCTTGGAGACAAGATGCAATTTAGGCACCAAAATCAAGCCAAACCAAGCCAAAGTCCTCTTCTAGAGCTCAAATAGGACCTCAAGCAACCTCAACTCAATGGTGATCAAGTTTGATCAAGGGCTTATATGCAAGAGTGTAGCGAATTTAGGCTATAAGACACAAAATATTTAGAGAGAGGATTCTAGAGAGAGAGAAATTTTTTCTCTTCAAAAATTTCTAACCCTTGCACATGCAAGAGGGGGCCTCTATATATAGAAAATGTAAAATCCCCTCAAAGAGATCCAGCAATACACATGCAAGAAGATGGCTCAATCTGTGCAAACAGCTAGCACAAAATATCAGAAAATATCTACTGATACACTGGTGGCCGGCTGGCCATCAGTGATGGCCGGTAGGGGCTCATTGATGGCCGACAGGGCACATCAATGGCCGGTAGGCCAAAATCCATGCCCGACAGTGCCCAAACATGGTCGGCAGTGCATCAACAACATCATGTTGAAAGGACCTAAACATGGTCAAAAAATGAGACAGAATTGATGCAGGGTTTGGAAAGCTCAAACCTGTGGCATTCCGCCTCAAATTTCTAGCGCTCGACGAGCAATCAAACTCATCACTGGATATACCTGCAAGAACATCCAAGTCTTGAGGATGATAGAAAATGGGGTGTCTACAATCAGTAACAACAAATTACTCCTTTCATCTCACATTCATCATAAAATATCCCTTATTTATATTAAATAGATAAGTACATGGATAAATTACAATCACACTCTTTGAGATTTGTTTAAAAAATCAATGGCTTATTGTGGTTTTAAAAATTACATTTTGTCCTTTCAATTTCTAATCGCATAACAAATAATTCATTTTATTTAAAATCGTCAAGTCAATTAAAACTTTTAATAATCTCATAAATATATTTCAATTAACAATTTTAATAATTTTATTATTACATAGAAGACAATAATTTAAAATTCTGAGAAAATAATTATTTAAAATTTCTAGAATTGTAACAATCCAGGAAATAATTCATATTTTAAACATATCGTAAGGGTATATTTATAATTTGTTCTAAATACATCAGCTAGAGATAGAAGACATTTGACAGCAGTTTTCTTCAGACAAATGGGGGACAGTTTGGGCACAGAAGAACAAAACAGCAAGCCTTGGCAAACCAAAGCATCATAGATAGATATATACCGCAAGTATAATTCTCCTGTTAAAAAAGCAGCTATCAACTCTTCTACATACCACAAAGTATTAACAAAGATATTTGTCACCATAGCACAAATTAAGTACTTACTCAAAAAAAAATAAATAAATAAAATAAAACTTTTTGTCATCACCAGACTTTCTCAAGCCAGCACATCTATCTATCAAGAAAAAAAATACCAAAAAATACCCAGAATATGAAATCCAAGGCCAAGAATCATTCATGGCCTGGCCTCACAAGGAGAGCAAACGTCCACCTTATATGTGAAATTTGAGAAAATTTGTCTAGGTGGACAGACTTTTTGTTCTCGAACAATTGTACTTCTGTCTAGTTGTATTTCGCAAAACAGCCAATTCAAAAGGACAAAAAGGAGCAACAAAGTCCAGTACCAGCCCCATAAAGAAAAATAATATTGTATTGATCTTTTAACTCCTCACCGTATACAACTGAATCAAGGCTTAGTTTGAATACATATGAAAATAAGAACTAATACAACAAGAAACAATTCACAAAAGGATATCTTCTAATCACCCAAATATTTTAATAAAGTTGTTATACTAATTTTGAAGCAACCTGCTATCCTTACTGAGAGGGAGATTTGTGTCGAACAATGGGCCGAGCTACACCAATACGGAATATGGTGTTGGGCCTCAAAAGGAGAGCTTGGGGTGCTGTAAAGCCAAATTAGATCCGCATTGAATATGGTAGAATGCTGGGTTAGGATTGTCCGAGATGTATTTGGCCGAGCTGAGACAGAACACGATGTCAAGCCGAGTGGAACCACGCGGATTATGATGTTGGGCTAGACTTGACCGAACAGGCTTATAACGGAGCCGAGTTGTAGACGGTTTGGACTGCGGTTGTGAAGACAGACGATCCACGATGTCGCGGTGCAAGGCCGAGATGCCGAGCGGTGCGCCCTGCATCTACTCGGTTTTGGCGGACCGGTTTGGTTTTGCTCGGCAGTGGCTATCCATCATAATGTTCATGTCTCACCAATTAATAGCTTGGTTCAATATGCCATATGGTCCAGTGGTAAAAAGAGGGAAATCCACTCCTAGTATGCGTCAATACTGTTTGGCGGTTCGACAAACACTATTTGGAGGTTTTGGTCTCTACACGTGTAAGAAATGTAGAAGGGAGCACGGCTGCCTGTCCAGAGAAGGATGGCAGAGGTAGTGCACCCACAATCTCTGAGGCTGCATGGTCAGCCTTGAAAAGGAGGAGCATGCAACCGTTAGAGGCAAACTATTTTTGATATACTCGCTCTCTAGAAAGTACTCTGCCTTCTCTCTTCTTCTCCAAGTATGCTGACTTGATTTTAGAGGGTTTATTCGACAGCACATCACTGGGAAACTCACCATCTTTCTATTCTCAAGTTAAGTGACGCTACGTGAGGCTTCGACTCAAGGAGTACGGAGAGCGACGAATATTTCCTCCCCGTATAATTAGCACTGTTTGTGGGAATAGTTGACAGGCAAACCTTGCTCTCCAAGCTTTTTCAACCGTTTTTCATGGCTAACAATGACAAAACACTGCTGTCCATCGTTGACGACATCACACCAGAATCGGTCCAGCAGAGAGATGGCCATCTCACCATTCCATCCATGGCTAGCCTGGAGACCTCCTCTAGAGGGCAGCCCAAGGATGCACGAGATAAACTTACGAGGAGCACTGACCATTCAAAGAGTTCTAAGGGTTGCCGACGGCGAGTAGAATCGCATGCTCAGTGCCTGGAGAACAAACTCAGAGACCAAGGCGCCCTCATTTGAAAGATGTCGGCTGAAATACAGACGTTGAAGCGACAAATCAAAGGGAAGGGTGTTGCTAGAGTGGGCGACCACAGTGATTTCATCAAAACCCCATCATTCTGACAGTCATCACCAACGGGGGAGACCCTCACTCTCCATCACCAGAGCCTACGGAGTTGGCGACTCCAATGCACCGATAGAAAGGTCCTACATGCGGGACAGCAGCTACCATCCCTCACGTCCGTTGATGACATCAAGATACTCTTACTCCGCCCATTCGCAAGATCTGAGGGATGTGCTGGAGGATCAAGCTCGTCGCAGAAAGGCCTAGAGAGTGCCAACGTTGCGAAGCCTGAACTCCCAAAGTTGTTGTAGTGAGGAGGTACCCATGTCGGCGCCTAGAATGGTGGCTCCAGCACCGATGGATAGAGAGCTGGCAAGACTTACTGCTACCCCATTGTCTCCAGAGATCGAGAGCACACCGCTCCCTGCCAGGTTCCATTAACCTAAGTTCACGTTGTACGACGGCAAGACGGATCCGTATATACACGTTAGTCATTACCGACAAGTAATGGCTAGCCACGGTGCAATGACGCCATGATGTGTCTCATATTCCCAGGAAGTTTGGGGGAATTGAGCTTGAAGTGGTTTGAAAGACTCTTGGAGGGGAGTATCGAGGGGTGACAACAACTAGCGGAGGCCTTTGTCACCAGATTTAAGACCAATACTCAAACACCGAAGGAGGTCGACCACCTCCTGAGTATCAAGATGAAGTCGGGTGGTTCTTTGAAGGCATACAATGCCAAGTATTGGGAGACCTACAATGAGATCCTCGATCGCCCCACCAATTTGCCGATCGCCCAATACAAGCGAGGTTTTACCAGTCGAGCATAGGCTGCGAGACTCGCTCACGATGCATCAGCCCACAACCTTGGAGTCCTTGATACAACGGATCAACGAGCACATTCGAGTTGAGAATAATGCCGCCACAGCGACCGAGAAGGTAAATCCGGTTGCGACAAACAAACGTGTCGCAAGGAAGGTCCACTCAATGAGACAGGAGGATAACCGCCCTAATAACCGAGCTAGAGAGCAACATCGCGGTGTTAGCGGCAACGACAGAAACAAAGGCCGTGGGAATGACCGAGCTAATGCTCCTTGCAATGAAGAGGAAGATGCCATGAGAAAGTTAAAAGCACAAACTAGCATCGCCACAGTCTTTAAGATCCTAATTTATCGTATCCTCAGTGAAATCCGAGGTGAGCCATACATTCGTTGGCCGGCAAAATTGGGAGATACACAGAGAGGCTTCAACTCAAGGTACCACTGCACCTTCCATGAAGAAAGGGGGCACCGAACGGAGGACTACGTGCTGTTGAAACAACACTTGGAAGAGCTGGTTGCGGCTGGGCACTTGGATCAGTACATTTATGGAGGCATAAGGGCCGCTCTGCAAGGACAAGCCGAACCAAATGGCCTTGCCATGTTGGACGCGGCACCCCAAGGAGTCATCAATGTTATTCATGGTATCATCGAGCCAGCGCGGGTTTGCGAGCTCAGGGGAATGATCAAGAGGGCCGAGCACATAAGGGAAGTGCTCTCTGTTTAACCCGCCATAAAGAAAGGAAAGACCGAGATAAAAGGCATCTTGACCTTTTGAAGCAAGGACTTGGAGAGAATTCAAACCCCACATAACGATGCCTTGGTAGTAACGCTTCATGTCAAGGATTTTGACATCAAGCTAATTTTGATCGACCAAGGCAGTTTGGTCGAGATCATGTACTACGATGCATTCAAGCAAATGAGGTTGGAGAACAAAGACCTGGTCCAGCGACGTCTCCTTTGGTCGGCTTCAACTCTTCACGAGAATAGATGATCGAAAAGATCATATTGCCGGTCAAGGCTGGGTTAGTCACAAAGCAAGTGGAGTTTTGGGTGCTGAAGGTCCCATCGACCTATAACCTGATCTTGGGGAGGGGCTGGTTGCACACCATACAAGCAGTAGCGTCGACTTATCACTAGGTCATGTGCTTTCCTGCTCCAGCTGGGCAAATCGAAGAGGTTTGGGAGGACCAAGTGATGGCAAAGCAATGCTTCGTCGCAGTAAATGGCACCTGGGCTGCCAAAGGTTTTCTCCAAATGATAGAAAGGGAAAAAAAAAAAAAGGAAGTCCTGGAAGATGTGGGAAAAAAAGCCAAAGTGAAATCAGTTGAAGACATGGTGGAGGTTCGGATTGATGAGAATAATTTAAGCAAATTCTTTTTCTTGGGCTCATCATTGTCCAGCACCAAGCGGATGCACTATGTCAACTTCCCGGTCTCCAACATTAAAGTCTTTGCGTGGACACCTTACGATATGCCTGACGTCGACCCTAGCTTCATCTGCTACCAGTTGAATGTCTTTCCAAACACACGACTAGTCATATAGAGGACACGGTATTCGACCCTGCACCATATCGAGGTGGTGGCCGAGGAGGTCAAAAACTTGCTGGCAACTGGAGCAATAGAAGAAGTGCAATACACTAGATGAATCTCTAATATGGTGGTAGCGCCGAAGAAAAATGGGAAGTAGCGGGTATGCGTCGATTACAAAACGGTCAACCATGCCTACCCGAATGATAGCTTTCCACTCCCAAGGATCGACCAGCTGGTGGACCTTACTGCCGGTCACCAAAGGTTCAGCTTTTTAGATGCATAGCGCGGCTACCACCAAATAGCCATGTACGAGTCGGACAGGGAGATCACTTTTGTGGGGAAGTGGTTTGGAAATACTCTTTTGATCCACTGGGACGCTCGAGATCCTCAGCTAACAACCTGAAAAGGAATAAACACTTTGGTCGGGGGTACCAGAATTAGCACTCCGACGGTTAAGTCAGTGTATACTCTCTTAGTTACTTGTATCTTAAGTTAAGCATAATAATTCTCACATACCTCTCTCTGGATGATGTTCTTCTATTTATATCTTTTCTTTCTTGGGCTTCAGGGCTGGGCCCACCTTCAATTCGTCGTATAACTATTTACTCGGCTCCTTTTGTTGCAAGCCACTCTTCACTCAGCCCCTTACTCAGCTGGTTATTTGACCGAATAGGGTATCTCTGGATTTGTGTATAAGACGGGGCTGAATGCGATATATGAATTTTGACACTCCCAGCCCAACTATTCAGCCTCTTTACGTCTCCCGATATTCGGCCCCCATAATTGCCCCCCAAACACTCCACTAACGACAGTTAGCTGGTGTGTTTGATTTCGAACTCGAAAAGTCAGAGTCGAAATTCGGCGATTAACCTCATTCCAACGCGGATGTCAGAGCACACACCTTTCGGTCATCATTTCAACTTCCCGCCCCATCGTACGCTTCCATTTATTGTGATTTAAAATTTTGTCGTCTTTTTAAATACATACACATTGTTGGATGCTTGAAGTTTTTGGACTGCCTTCCGACTCACCTCTGCAACTTCCTTTTATCCTTCATTGTCCTCTCCGTCTCTTGTAAGTTCTCTTCCTCTCTGCTTTGAATCCCTTTTCCTGGTTTGTTTTTAGTTTAGCATACTCCTATAGGCTGACGAAAATGGCAAAGCATTTGAAAGACCTCCTTTCTGCGGATCGAGTCTCTGGCTTTCGACGTCATTTTTCTATCCCTGATGACGTCCCTTGATATGGAGAGGGTTGATAAAAGTACAATCGTCTTCCCTCTCTTATCAATTGCGGAGGGCAGAGTCCGTTTCCCGCTTCACCCACTCTTTAGGGCTGTCCTTCGCCATTGGGGTCTAATCCTTTCCCAACCCAATGTCAACTTTTTTAGAATCGTAATGGGGATTATAGAGTTTAACCGTCGCCTTAGGATTAACCTCGGCATACCTGCTATTCAGCACTGTTATGCCTTGGCCAAGTCTTCTGGCCGGCATGGACGCTATTTCCTTAGGGCCAAGGACACCGACCATCGATTAGTGGCTATGCTTTCCAGCTCTGGGAAGCGAGTCAATGATGTCATGGTCGTTGTCTGAGGTAACTAGGAATTCGGCGAAGGCGAGGACTGCCTAGATCCTATTCTTAGACGGAGGGGCGAATTAGGTGGCCATATAGCTCCTTGCGTTTGTTTTTCCTATATTTACAAGGCTTTATTTTTGCGGTCTCATGGTTTTGCTTGCGCAGGAAACGATTTGAAGAAAGTTTTGACTTCAACCGACGATGCCGTTCTTACGGAAATTAAAGTCCCGCTCAAATACTTCGGCCGTCCAAACCTTCAGAAACAAGGGAGGGCGGTCCACATTCTCCTTCGATACGAGCCAACGTATATGACATTTTTGGCGGCAGAAAACATCCCGATTCCGAGGGGTGAAGAGTTTCTTACGGCTCTTGTTTTAACCAACTTCAAAAACTTGCGGCAAGTTGGTTTAAACAGATCCGACTCGGAGCGGGCGGAAGTAGCTGAAGAGGTCACTGAAGAGTCAGACCAGCCCGAAGCTGAAGTAGACGAGGCTTTGAAGTTGGCCTTTGAGGAAGCCGGTCTCAATTCAGCCAACCCTCTATCCACTTCGGGCCGAGGGGACCTTCCATTCGATAACATTTTTACTGGTTTAGAAGACCTTCCCAGCGCGTACCCCGAAGACATGGCCGGGTTGTCACTCACACAACTTGCCAAAAAGAAAAATGTGGAAAGAATGGCCGTGCGGCAGAGAGCAGAGGCCATTCGATCTGAAGTGCCACCTACCGTCGAAGCTGAGACCTCCCTGCCTGTTATCGAGGAGGAGACGGCTCAAACCCAAAATACCGAGTCGGAGATGGTTGTGCAGGCAAATCAGGAGGCTGAGCGAAGGGTGGAGAAACGTCCTACCATGGTAGAGGCCAGCTCTGAAGAAAACCCTATTGACAAACGGCCGCACTTAGAGGAGTCGGATGTGGTTTTACCCTTTGTCGTTCAACCAAAGATAAAAAACATGCCGATCTCCTCTGACGTGTCGGCTATGAAAGACCCAGCCGTGGCGTTGAGCATGGCTTCGTCACACTCATTGCCGGCTGACAAGGCAGCTTTCCGGGCAGAGCCGGATCTGTTGGCAATAGCATTAGCCGCTCAATCGGCTCTGCTGGTATATGCTTTGATCTTGTCTTTTCCTTTTATGCATATATTGTTTTGGTTTTAATTTCCTATTTTATAGACAGTTGGAAAGATAACCGAGATAGGCCGTCAGCAGCATGACGCCATCGAACAAATTGGCCGTTTACAATCAGAAGTTGAAGGCCAGAGGAGCAGGGCCGAGTTCAAAGCAGTAGGGGCGAAGATGGAAGGTGCGAGGGCCGAGGCTGAGATAGAAAGGGTGAGGAATTCAGACCAGCTGGTTTTAATTTCCTATTTTATAGACAGTTGGAAGGATAACCGAGATAGGCCGTCGGCAGCATGACGCCATCGAACAAATTGGCCGTTTACAATCAGAAGTTGAAGGCCAGAGGAGCAGGGCCGAGTTCAAAGCAGTAGGGGCGAAGATGGAAGGTGCGAGGGCCGAGGCTGAGATAGAAAGGGTGAGGAATTCAGACCAGCTCAGATTGGCCACCGAGGAGAGGGAAAACGCGAGCGAAAATACGCTCAAGTTAGACCGAGAGGCGATTGCCAAACTGGAGGCTGGCTTGGAATAATCGAAGAAGGCGAAAGAAGTAGCTGACTTCGAGGCTTCCAAGGCGTACGAGGCTGAGCAAAGCGCTGCCCTCGCAAATTATGTGGAAGAAGTCCCCAAATTTAAAAATCGGGGATTCAAACACGGCTGGCTCAAAGCCCTTGTTGCTGCTAATATGACATTGGCTATGCCGATTCCATACGAGCAAGTGGATGTTGAGCCGCTGGAGTCTGACTCTGAGGATTGATTAGAGCGACATTTTAGTTGTTTTTGTTTAAGGATTTTGAATGTATTGTTTCAGTTTTTTGTTTAGTAGTTTTTATGTGTAAAATGACTACAGTTTGTAAGTTTTTGCTAGGCATTTCCATGCGAACTTGAAACTTTTTGTTTAGTAGTTTTCATATGTAAAATGGCTACAGTTTGTGTCCAATTTACTAATGAAAATTTCCTTTGTACTTTGCTATTATTTGTGCTTAATTTTGCTATTGATGAATGGTATTGCTTTTTGCTACTTGGATAAAACATTCGTGTACAGTTGTCGATTAGATAACTAGGCAATTTAGTAATTTATCCTCGTCGAATAGCCGATTAGATTAATAAATATGCCCTTGCCCCAGCCAATGTATGAACTCCAAAAGCCGAATATCATTAGTTCATGGAGTGGTGGCACAGATCGATCGGTATCGGGCTTAGATATTTGACCGATCAGATTAATAAATCTGCCCTTACCCCAGCCAATGTATGAACTTCGAAAATCGAATATCATTAGTTCATGGAGTGGCTGCGGCATAGATCGATCGGCGTCGGGCTTAGATATTTGGCCGATCATATTAATAAATCTGCCCTTACCCCAGCCAATGTATGAACTCCGAAAGCCGAATATCATTAGTTCATGGAGTGGCTGCGGCACAGATCGATTGGCGTCGGGAAAGCCGAATATCATTAGTGCATGAAATGGCTGCGGCAAAGATCTATCGGCATCGAGCTTAGATATTTGGCCGATCAGATTAATAAATCTGCCCTTGCCCCAGCCAATGTATGAACTCCGAAAGCCGAATATCATTACTTCATGGCGTGGCTGCGGCGCACGTCGATCGGCATCGGGCTTTTGGAGTTTAGCATTAATGCAATCGCCTCAGGGGCATTGCATGCGTTAGGAATAAATGGGGTGGGTTCTTCGTGCCCCGTAATTCCACTTATTGTGTTTAAACTCAATTTAAACCAATTTGTTACGGACATTGGCGAGCCCACACTGTGCGAATGTCAAATAGACTATTCTTCAACAGCAGAGAAGAAAGGCAGACATTGGCTGAGCTTGACACTGAAATGAATCGCAGCAGCGAGCCCACATGCACGGGAAGTAGGACGTCCAGGGAACAGGAAAAACGTCAGCCCCCAAGTCTTCGAAGCAGATCACCCCGAAGGGAAAAACAACAATGGGGCAGCTCCCCTCGACCGCGACCGAGAAATGAGTCCGATGCGACGCCGCGACCGTTGAGTTTTGCACTTTTTGTGGGGAATAAACCGATGACGGGGGCAGATTCTATTGTTAATGACCCAGGTGTAGCAGTCAAGTTCGCTCGACAGATTTTTCCATCAGAAGTCCAGCAGTCGATGGTTGGTCGATAGGATTTTAAAGTGTTTCGAGAGGGCATCCATGGAGTAGTGAGAGGGTTGTATACCGCCTATGAAGTCGGCATGCGTCTACGTGCCGCGTGGCGGGAGATAGAGAAGAAAGACAAACGAATTTGAAACATGGAGGCTCGTGCGGAGAAGGTCGAGCGTGAGCTAAGGAAGGCCCAAACTGCCGAGCCGCGTGCGGCCAGTCAATCTAACCCATTTGTGGAGGAACGAGTGACCCGACGACTGATAAGTCATGCGATTGCCGATTGAGATACGACAAGCATGTTTGCAGTAGAGACTGTAAGGTCCGTGGGTTATGAAAAAGGCTTCCACGACGGTCGAAAAGTCAGGATAGAGAAGACCAAGGAGAAACTCGCAGAGGAGGTATGCCGATGCGAGAATTGGGGCTTTAGGCACGGATGGATTAAGGCTCTCCAAGAAACAGGACTTGAATCGGCGTCGCCATTATACCAACGTCATCACTTTCCTTTTGGCGCTTTCGAAATTGAGAAGAGTGATGACGAGGGTAACGCCGAATAGAATTGAACATAGTGTAAATGCTCCAACACAGATTAGGCGTCAACTATGTATTTATTGGTTAACTTAATAAAATACTCTGTTTTAAATGTTTGCGTGCTTCAACTTGTTTATACGGTTTGCGCCGGCTCAACTTAATTAAGCATTTCATTTTGAATGTTTGCATGCTTTAATTTGTTTATACGGTTTGCGCCGGCTCAACTTAATTAGGCATTTCATTTTGAATGTTTGCATGCTTTAATTTGTGTATACGGTTTTTGCCGGCTCAACTTAATGAAGCATTTCATTTTGAATGTTTGTATGCTTTAATTTTTGCAATGAAGGGCGCTCCGAATCCGGAGTCTTATTCGACCCAAACGTGTCATGCACGGATGGGGCTCCGAATTTGGAGGCTTTTTATCTTGGCCAATCGTGATATCCACGAAGGGCTTCGAATTCGGAGTCTTATTCGGCCCATAAGTGTCATCCACTAATAGGGCTCCGAATCCGGAGACTTGGCCAATCGTGATACACGAAGGGTGCTCCGAATCCGGAGGCTTAATCGGCCCAAAAGTGTCATGCACCAATGGGGCTCCGAATCCGGAGACTTGACTTGGCCAATCGTGATACACGAAGGGGCTCCGAATCTGGAGTCTTATTCGGTCCATAAGTGTCATGCACTAATGGGGCTTCGAATCCGAAGACTTGGCCAATCGTGATATACCAAGGGCACTCCGAATCTGGAGGCTTAACCGGCCCAAAAGTGTCATGCACCAATGGGGCTCCGAATCAGGAGACTTAATCAGCCCAAAAGTGTCATGCACCAATGGGGCTCTAAATCCGGAGACTTGACTTGGACAATCGTGATACATGAAGGGGCTCCGAAGCCGGAGTCTTAGTCGGCCCATAAGTGTCATGCACTAATGGGGCTCCGAATCCAGAGACTTGGCCAATCGTGATACACGAAGGGCGCTCCGAATTCGGAGGCTTAATCGGCCCAAAAGTGTCATGCAACAATGGGGCTCCGAATCCAGAGACTTGACTTGGCCAATCGTGATACACGAAGGGCGCTCCGAATTCGGAGGCTTAATCAACCCAAAAGTGTCATGCACCAATAGGGCTCTGAATCCGGAGACTTGACTTGGCCAATCGTGATACACGAAGAGCGCTCCAAATCCGGAGGATTAATCAGCCCAAAAGTGTCATGCACCAATGGGGCTCCGAATCCGGAGACTTTTGAACTGAATTGTGCAATGAGAAAATGGTAAACTTTGCATTGCAAAAGTGAAATATGTACATGGTGAACCATTTAGAACAAGTATCATGCCCCACAAGTCGGGTCAATGATAGAATTTACGTAAATGCATGGAATTCCAAGGCCATGGCAGACTTCTCCCATACATATCTTTGAGCCGATATGCCTCTACTCCCGCGACTGAGTCGATCTGATAAGGGCCATCCCAGTTAGGACCCAATTTTTCGTCGGCCGGATTCTTGGTAGCTGGAAGCACTTTCTTCAGGACCAACTCTCCTGGTGTGTAGCGGCGTAGTTGAACATGCTGATTATATGACTTAGCAAGTTACTGCTAGTACCGTGCCATGGATGCAAGGGCACAGTCTCTCCATTTTGCAATCAGAATCAAATCCAAGGCGAACATCATGTTGTTTCGGCCCAAATCAAAAACTCTTGATTTCAAGGTTGGGAGGCCGATCTCCAAGGCGATGATTGCCTGCGTTCTGAAGCACAAAGCGAACGGCGTCTCCCCAGTGGACCGCCTTGGAGTAGTGTGATGAGCCCATATACACTTGGCAACTCTTCTACCCATCTTCCTTTAGCTTTCTCTAGCCTCTTCTTGATGCCGTCTAAAATAGATTTATTGGAGGCTTCAGCTTGGCCATTACTCTGTGGATAAGTCGAGGAGGAATAATAGGGCCAAATACCATACTTGCTGCACAGTTCCCTGTAGACACCGCAATCAAACTGGGTGTCGTTGTCTGAAATAAGTGCTCTTGGAATGTCGAATCGTGTTATGATATTTCTCCATACAAAATGTTTCACGTCGATATCTCGGATGTGCGTTAGTGTCTCCGCTTCTACCCATTTTGTGAAATAATCTGTCGCGACAATCAAAAATCGCTTGTTACCTAGGGCACGAGGAATTCTACCTATTTTGTGAAATAATCTGTTAACACAATCAAAAATCGCTTGTTACCCGGGGCGCAAGGCAGTGGTTCGACGATGTCAAGTCCCCATTGGGCGAATGTCCAAGGACTGGTTATAAAGCTTAACACTTCAGCGGGTAGGTAGGTCAAAAGAGAAAACTTCTGGCACTGTTCACACCTTTTCACGTAATATTAGGCATCGGCTCTCATTGTTGGCCAATAATACCCCTGTGTCACAGCTCGATGAGCCAAAGAGCGCCCGCCAGAATGGGCGCCACAGCTGTCTTCATGTATTTTGGTCAGAAGTTCTTCGACTTTGTCCGGATGAACGCATTCCAGGTATGGACCAGAAAGGAATTTTTTATAAAGCTTTTCTTGCTGATCCAAGTAGTATCGCGGGGCTTTGTTTCGCAGTTTGTGCGCTTCTTTCTTGTCCATTGGGAGCTGTTCAGAAGACAGGAATGCAACAATGGAGTCCATCCAACTCGGTTCTAACTCTATGATATTGACCTGGACTTCCTTAAAAGGGTCAATGCTCGGCTCTGAGATGAAACCTACTTTAGTGGTCCGTTTAATCTCTGAGTTGATGGCGGAGGCTAGGCAAGCCAGGGCATCTGCATGTGTGTTCTGGTCACGGGTTATTTGGTTCAATTCATGATGGTTAAATTTTGCCAGCAAGGAATTTGCCGTTTTCATATAAGCTGCCATACGGTTCTTTTTGGCCGCGTACTCCCCCTTCAGCTGATTGATCACCAGTTTTGAATCGCAAAATACAAGCAAACGCCGGGCACCCAGAAGGTGTGCATTCCGCAAACCAGCTAGCAGGGTTTCATATTCGGCTTCATTATTTGATGCTTCGAAGCCGAGTTTGACGGCCTGCTCAATTATTGTGCCGTCGGAAGCCATGATTACTACTTCGGCTCCACTGCCCCGTTGGTTGGATGATCCGTCACAGTACAACTGCCAAATGACCCCAACGTAAATTCTCTAATTCGGCTTGGGTTGAATTTGTTCAGACTTGAAGTCGGCAAGACCCCCCGTGAATTCGGCCACAAAATCAGCAAGTACTTGCCCCTTGATTGAGGTTCTAGGCAGGAATTGAATATCGTACTGGCCGAGTTCGAGAGCCCACTTTGAAACGTGCCCTGATGCTTCTACACTATGTAGTACTAACCGGAGGGGGTAATCTGTTTGTACCCCGATGTTATGCCCCTGGAAGTAATGCATCAGTTTTTTTGTTGCCATGACGAGGGCTATGATCAGTTTTTCTAACGGAAGGTAACGTGTTTCGGTATCAACTGTTGCCTTGCTCACATAATACACTGGTCGCTGCTCCCTAAGCTTTTCCTTTAACAGTACAACGCTGATGGCCCGGTCAGAGACGGCCAAATATAAAATAAGCGGGTCGCTTGGCGATGGTGTTATCGATAGTGGAACTGATCGGAGATAAGTCTTCAAACTGTTGAAAGCGGCTTCGCATTCAGAGGTCCATTCAAAAGCTTTACCCTACCGTAGAGTATGAAAGAATTGTCGGCAGCGGTCCGTGGAACGACTGATGAACCTGTTGAGTGCGGCGGCCATCCCCATCAACTTCTGAACTTCCTTGACCGATCGAGGGGAGCCCAGTTCCAGAATTACTGTGATTTGCCTGGGGTTGGCTTCGTGTCACGACCCCAAACCGCCCCTAGTAGTTTGGTGCCGTGATGGCCAGTAATCCGTAATTACCGAAGGCCAACTTTCAAAAACTAAACACAATCAGAGTAATAATAAACGGGGCTCACAATTGCGGAAGCGATAAATCAAAATACAAGTGGTCCATAAGAGCTGTGCATAGATCAAATGAAATGTCATTCATTTTTACAACTTGAATACAGCTAAGCAATTTACATATTACATCTTGATCAAAAGGCTTCTTGAGCCGACATATACAAAATACGGCTAATACAATTCAAGAAGCATGATTTTCAAGACTCGCCGACATGAATACAAAATAAAGCCGACATAAGCACGGATCCAAAACAAGCTTCCAAAACGATCTAGGCGTCGCCGCCGCCCTGCTCATCACCTACATATATATAGAGGGGTGAGTACAAATACTCAGTGAATGGCACTAAAAATAAAGGTTTTGCATGAACATAGCCGGAGTCTTTCAAAACGGAACATATCGAACTTTATCAAGACAAGGGATGAACCGTATTCATCAATCAAATATTGTTATGCCCCTGGAAGTAATGCATCAGTTTTTTTGTTGCCATGACGAGGGCTATGATCAGTTTTTCTAACGGAAGGTAACGTGTTTCGGTATCAACTGTTGCCTTGCTCACATAATACACTAGTCGCTGCTCCCTAAGCTTTTCCTTTAACAGTATGACGCTGATGGCCCGGTCAGAGACGGCCAAATATAAAATAAGCGGGTCGCTTGGCGATGGTGTTATCGATAGTGGAACTGATCGGAGATAAGTCTTCAGACTGTTGAAAGCGGCTTCGCACTCAGAGGTCCATTCAAAAGCTTTACCCTGCCGTAGAGTATGAAAGAATTGTCGGCAGCAGTCCGTGGAACGACTGATGAACCTGTTGAGTGCGGCGGCCATCCCCATCAACTTCTGAACTTCCTTGACCGATCGAGGGGAGCCGAGTTCCAGAATTACTGTGATTTGCCTGGGGTTGGCTTCGATTCCTCAGTGATTGACAATGTTACCCAAGAATTTGCCAGAGCCGATCCCAAACGCACATTTGGAAGCGTTTAGCTTCATTTTGTATTTGCGTAAAATGCCGAATGTCTCTTCCAGATCGGCTAGATGAGTTTGTTCTTCTTTGGACTTGACCACCATATCGTCAATGTACACTTCCATAGTGTGGCCGAGTTGCTCCTTGAACATGGCAGTGACTAGTCTTTGGTAAGTTGCCCCAGCATTCTTCAGCCCAAAAGGCATAACCTTATAGCAATAGGTTCCTCTTAGGGTGAGGAATGCAATTTTATCTTGGTCCTCCAGATGCATGGCAATTTGATGGTAGCCTCTGTAAGCATCAAGGAAGCTCATACGTTGATGACGTGCCGTCGCATCTACAAGTTGGTCTATTCGGGGATGGGGAAAACAATCCTTGGGGCAGGCTTTGTTTAGGTCCGTGAAATCAACGCAGACTCGACAAGTCCCATTTTTCTGCTTCACAACCACAGTATTTGAGAGCCATGTAGGGTAAGTCACTTCCCTAATTGCCTCGGCGTTAAGCAACCGGTCAACATCTTCAACAACGGCGACAGTGTGCTTTGCGGCTGACTGCCGGCTTTTCTGAATAATCGGCTTGCATTTAGGGTCAACGTTTAAACGGTGCTACGAAACAAACGGATCTACACCCGGCATCTCATATGGTGTCCACGCAAATACATCAAGATTGCCAAGCAAGAAGGAAATTAGCTGCTGCCTGTCGGCTTCATTCAGGGAGGCGCCGACCATGAAGAACCTGTCTGGATTTTCGTCAATTTCAACTCGATCCAGGGCTTCCGTGGCCTTTTCCCTTCGGAGCCGCCCAACATCGTTGAGGCTCTCTCGATCCGGCACCTCGATAGAATTCACTTGTAACTCTTTCGGTGTCTTTCCAGTAAAGGGATAACACACTTGTGCCGATTTCTGGGAGCCACGGATTTGCTCGATGTCGCGTTCTATCGGGAAGCGGAGCAGTTAATTATAGGTGCTTGGTACGGCCTACATAGTATGCAACCAAGTTCGCCCCATGATGAGATTATACGGCGAAGGCAGCTTGACGACCAAGAATTCTACATCCACTATTCGAGAGCCCGCTCGAACTGGTAGTGTGATTTTACCCAACGGGTATTCTGGATTAGCGTTGAAGTCGAATAATGGATAAAGAGCTGGAGAAAGATCCGATTCGGAGAAGCCAAGTTTGGTGAATGTCTTGTAATACATAACTTCCGATGTGCTCTCTGGATCAATGAGTATGCGCTCAATGGTGAATCGGTTTACATGTAGCTCAATTACCAAGGGATCGATGTAAGGAAGTGTCACTCCGGCCAAATCTGAATTATCAAAAACAATGCTCGTAGCTTCATGGGCCATTTAGCCGGAGTGAGTTGATTTTGAGGGTCGGGATTCGACTGAATCGTATGCACTGCAGATGTCATTGGCAGGCTGTATATCATGTGGATCACGACGAGTGGAGGTGAATCCTGCTGTAAGGCTATTGCTTTGGTTGAGTTGCCTTTTCGGACGTACTGTTGTAGCCGACCATCTTGTACCAATTCCTCCAGGTGATCCTTCAATGCATAACAACTCTTAGTATCATGGCCGTGGTCCTTATGATAATCGCATCGCCTATCCCGTATTCTCGTGTTGGGAGGTCCCATCATTTTGGACGGCCATTTGAAGAACGGAAGGTGTTGGACTTTGGACATAATCGCGCTGATCGGCTCTGACAACTCCATATATTTCTTATCTGCATGCCTTGTGCGCCTACTATCTACCTGAAGTTGTTCATTAGCTCGGTGGGAGCACTAGTCGTTTGATCGGCGAGAATCCCGTCTTTTGTCTCATTTAGCCCGATACCGTGGTTCAGGGCTCTGAGGTGGTACAGAATTTACCGGCTGAGCGATTTGAGAAGGGGCCATCTTGTTGGCCATGTTTCCGGCTTTAACTTGAAAGGCGTCATCTTTTACTTTGCAGTATTTCTTGACTTTCTTCATCAATGACCAGACTGTTTTGGGGGGTCTTCTAGTCAAGGAATTGCGGAGAGCACTATCAGGATGCAAACCCATTTTAAAGGCGGTAATGGCCATGGAGCCGTTGCAAGCATGATCGACAAGATTAAAGCATTCCCAATAGCGCGCCGAATACGCTCGTAAGGTTTCTCCCGACTGGATTTGCATTGCCCAGAAAGAGTTGGCTTGCTTCGGCTGGACCTCGTTGGTGATGAATCTTGCCCAGAAGGATTTCTGTAGTTGATAGAAACTCTTAATCGACGTCGGCTCCAACTTATAATACCATCTGACGGCCAATGGCCTCCAAACTGCTCGGAAATATTCTGCACATGAGAGCCTCGTCGTCTGCATGCAGCGTCATGGCTTGCTTATAATGACGGATATGATCGGTGGGGTCCGATTTCCCATCGTACAGGGTGAACGACGGGGCTTTGAACTTCTTGGGTAGTACTGTCTTTGCGATCCGTCGCACGAAGGGATCGTGCTGGTCTTCTTCGTCCGAACCATTTATGCCTTACACGTGGACTTTCTTCAGAGAAACTGGTAGTTTCCAGTCGTCCCTTCTTTTTGGGCTCTGGGGATAATGAGTCAGAGTCGCTGTCACTATATTACCTCCAAACTCGAGGTCTTCGACCACCCGCTCTTAGAGGTCGTCTCGAATCTTGGCGTGTAGCTTGATTGGATTTTGCTACTTCCAAGGCCAAGTCCTGACGGAGGCGCTCGTTCTCAGCAATCATGTTTTCCAGCCTTTGTTCATTTTTCTTCTCCTGTTCCATGATCGCTTGCATTGTCTCATGTGCCGAAGTTGAGGGCGAGTTCTGGGCAAGTGAGTCGAAGTTCAAGGCACGTCTTGCGGCGATAGTCTCCAGTCCAAGCATGTTTGTTAGGATGAGGTCGTCTCTTTGTGTGGTTTCGTCAGTGACTATCAGAGGGTCTTCCGTTACGCCTGCCATGGATGTAGTTGAGTATTCCCACAGACGGCGCCAATTGTGGGGAAGTGGTTTGGAAATACTCTTTTTGATCCACTGAGACACTCGAGATCCTCAGCTGACAACCTGAAAATGAATAAACACTCCAGTCGGGGGTGCCGGAATTAGCACTCTGACAGTTAAGTCAGTGTATACTCTCTTAGTTACTTGTATCTTAAGTTAAGCATAATAATTCTCACATACCTCTCTCTGGATGATGTTATTCTATTTATATCTTTTCTTTCTTAGGCTTCAGGGCTGGGCCTACCTTCAATTCGTCGTATAACTATTTACTCGACTCCTTTTGTTGCAAACCGCTCTGCACTCGGTTGGCCCCTTACTCAACTGGTTATTTGGCCTAATAGGGTACCTCTGGATTTGTGTATAAGACGGGGCCGAATGCGATATATGAATTTTGACTCTCCAAGCCCAACTATTCGGTCTTTTTACATCTCCCGATATTCGTCCCCCACAACTTCATTCACCACTCTAAGAGGCTTGTACTGTTATAAGGTCATTCTATTTGGTCTTAAAAATGCCGGGGCAACTTTCCAAAGGATGGTGACAAAAATGTTCACTTCTCTCTTGGTTGCACTATGGAGGCCTATATTGATGATATGGTGGTGAAGAGCAAAGACAAGTCTCAACACCTCACCGATCTAGTTGAAACGTTCGACATCCTCAAACACCACAAGTTGCAATTGAATGCATCTAAGTGTGCTTTCGGAGTGGGAATTGAATTTTTTTTTTTGCTTTTTAGTTACCAACTGAGGAATTAAGGCCAACCCTTCACAAATCAAGGCAATCTAAGAGCTAGAATGACCAAATTCCATAAAGGACGTGTAACATCTTGCCAGAATGACAGATGCGCTGAACAAATTCATCAGCCAATCATCATATCGTTGCAGGCCCTTTTTTAAGACTTTGAAAGCCAAGTTTTTCTGGGATACAGAATGTGACCACACTTTGGCAGATCTGAAGACATATCTCTCTTCCGCGCCCAATCCTGGTCACAACACGGCTAGGCGAAGAGCTCTATCTATACTTGGCAGTTTCTCAGCATGTAGTAAATGCGGTTCTCATCCGAGTTGTGTGGATTCAACACCTTCTTATCTTTTACGTCAGCAAGACACTGCTCCCAGCCGAGTCAAGATTTCTGCCGCTTGAAAAATTAGCCCTAGTCCTCATGATGGCCTCCAGAAAATTGGCACACTATTTCCACGCCTACACGATAGTAGTGCTAACTAAATTCCCACTTAATGTGCTCTTTGAGAAGGCAGATTTTACCGGCAGAATTTTGAAGTGGGCCATAGAGCTGGGGCAGTACAACATCAAGTTCCAGCTACACATAGCTATCAAGGCTCAAGCCCTTGCCGACTTCGTGGCAGAATTTGCCCATGGTACTCACCCTGTTTGTCCTATTGATTTGGCTAGTACGGATTTGGCACAGTCCACAATTTCGTCTACACAAAAAAAGGGTGAGAAACAAACAATAGAACAGAAAGACAGCATCGGACTAGCAGAGCAAGAGCAGGCCGACTTACCAACCGATCAAACGGTTGTGCATGCTGATAAGCTGCGCACAGAACCGACCAGTGCCTTGGATCTGAGAAACTCTCAAAACCCCTCTGACTGTTGGAAATTGTTCATCGGCAAGATGTGGAAACTCTTTGTCGATGGAGCCTCCAATAGACATGGCGCCAGGCTGGGAATGGTATTAACCTCGCCGGATGGGCTAATCATTGAGCATGCTATCACGTTTGGATTTCCAGCGTCCAACAATGAAGGGGATATGAAGCCCTCCTCGCCAGTCTAAAAAGTGCTTTACGGATGAAGACATCAAAACTTATGGTATTCAACGACTCTAAACTGGTGGTGAATCAAGTCTCAGGGGAATATGAAGCCAAAGATGAAAGGATGGCCAAGTATCAAGCATTGGTGCGCACTGAGATTAAGAAATTCACCACAATAAGGATGGAAGAGATAGGTTGTAAAGAAAATAGTAAAACCGGCGAGCTGGTTAGCTTGGCATCTACGTAGACCGCCTTTCCCAATCCGCTGATGATTGAGTTCT
This sequence comes from Camellia sinensis, assembly GCF_004153795.1. Taxonomy (NCBI): domain Eukaryota; kingdom Viridiplantae; phylum Streptophyta; class Magnoliopsida; order Ericales; family Theaceae; genus Camellia; species Camellia sinensis. Next base: position 717,829 of record NW_021025493.1, on the reverse strand, counting down.
TGCCCAGACCTAGCATCGAGGAACCAGAGGCATCTGAAGTACTTTGCACCGCCCTGGGATCGTCCTGGATAGATCCCATCATCACCTTCCTAAGAGACTGAGCCCTGTCCACCGAAAAGAAGGAAGCTAACAAGATAAGGGCCAAGTCATAGTGGTTTTGTCTCTCTCCATTTGAGGCCTTATACAAAAAGTCCTTTACCGGGCCGTACCTTAAATGTGTCCACCCCAGTAAGGTTGACATTTTCCTCTTTGAAATTCATGAAGGCATGTGTGGCAGCCATATTGGGGGCAGATCGCTGGCATATCAAGCCATCTCTCAAGGCTATTGGTGGTCGTGCATGCAGGCCGACGCATAGAAATATGTTCACAAATGTGAAAAATGTCAAAAATTTGTTCACCAAATCCACTAGCTAGCTAGAGAGTTGCTCCCCCTGACAAGTCCTTGGCCATTTGTGCTTTAAGGGCTGGATATTGTAGGACCACTTCTAACCGCTCCGAGCAACCACAATTTCTTCATCGCTGCTATTGACTACTTCACCAAGTGGGTAGAAGGTGAGCCTTTGGCCACCATCATGGAAAAATATGAAAAAAAGTTTGCCTAGCAGAATATCATCACTTGCTTCGGCATCCCAAAGTCCCTCATGTCAGATAATGGCACTCAGTTCTACGGGAAACTCTTTTGCAGATTTTGCGAAGAGTTGAAGATTGAGTTTTATAACTCTACACCAGCCTACCTTCAATCGAATGGTCAAGCTAAGGCCTCAAACAAGACTATCTTGGTTGGGCTGAAGAAGCGACTAGAGAAGGCCAAAGAGAGGTGGGCTGAGGAACTCCCCAATATGCTCTGGGCATACCACACTACACCAAGATGCTCGACCAGGGAAACTTCATTTGCCTTGGCTTATGGCATGGAGGTAGTCATACCATTGAAAATTGGCATGCCAACTATCTGATCTGAAAGTTTTGAGCCGGACTTAAACAGTGAAGCTATAGCCTTGGAACTGGACCTAGTTGAAGAAAGAAGGGAACAGGCGCTAATTCAGATTACTCCTACCAACAAGAGCTTTCCAAGAAATACAACAAGACCATGTATCCAAGGCTATTCAAGGTTGGAGACTAGGTCTTGAGGAAGGTGATGGGCAACACAGTGGTCCCTGGAGAGGGCAAGTTAGGAGTAAATTAGGAGGGGCCATACAAGATAACCAACCTTACTGGCAAAGGGGCATATCATCTAGAGGACTTGGATGGCAAAGCTATCCCTAGACCATGGAATGCAGCTAATCTTAAACTGTTTTACTTCTGACATGTAATCTTTCTTCCTTTATATTCGAATTTAACCTACTGGCATTGTAAGTAATGTTTAACGTGTAATGAAAAGAACCCTATGATTTGTCTATTTATCATTTTTCCCATATATTAGAAGTGCTGGACACCAAGGGCATTTAACCTTCAGTTCCAATGGCTTGCCGTACAGAAAGTTCATATGAAATGCCTGAGGATTAAACCTGAGCTAATTTGGCTCTACTCCAGCCGAGCTAATTTTTTCTCGTTGTGACAAAAAAATTGGTGGCATCCCCCAGTTTCTCCATGTCAACCGAGTTGATTTTTGCTCACCCCCACATCAGCCAGTGTTTTGGCTAACTCACAATTTTGGACCGAACTAACTCAGTTCAATCCGGGCTGACTTTGCTCGTCGCTCAAACAATGGGTGTTTTGTCCAACTGTGACTACTTGTTCTGAGCTAACTTTGCTCACTCGCCCAAACAGTTGGTGTTTTGTCCAACTTGAGATAGGAAACCGAGCTGACTTCGCTCACTACCCTGAGCGAATTTTGCTCACCCGAGGGAAAAGTTGGTGTTCTGCCCAACCTATGTTTTTGAATCGAGCAGATTTCGCTCGCCTGAAAATGTTGGCATCCTCCGAACTAATTTGTCTTGCCAAGGAAAAGGTTGGCATCAAACCAAACTTTTTCTATAAACTGAGCAGACTTTGCTCGTTAACCTGAGCTGACTTTGCTTGTCAAGGAATGAGTTCGCGACTTGTCCAATTCATGGATTATTTTAGCACTCAGACCGAGCTGAATTTGCTCACCGGGGAAATAGTTATACCAATCCACTTTTGAATGGGAATTTTACATATATGCAAATTCAAAAGTTAATCCGAGCAATTTTACCTCGGCAAGACTGAAGGTCATAGTTTTAATCATTCACACAATTGGAGAAAGTAAATAGGAGAAAGCAAGTACACATGGCGAGCAAACAGAAGCTGATATTTCATTGATGACACGGTTCGATTACAATAGTGGGGCTCACAACCCGGTTACATCAAAAATATAAAAATAAAAATAAAGAAAGTAATGAGCCTAGCTATGCCCTAGTCAACATCTATGGCGTCTTCCAGATTGCCCAACCTCCTTTTCTGCTACATTCTACGCGGTCTCAGAGCCAGAATCCATGCCTCGTTAGGCAGTTGAGGGCTCCTGGTCGCTGCTCGACATCGTCTCTTCTGATATGGCCGGCAGTTGGATTTTGTCTGTTGGCTAAGGAGCTAGCTCATCTCCTGCACTGGCCTCTTTAGCCTCCTCTATTAGCTTTTGCTGCATGGCGGCAGCATATGCCTACATGTAGGGAGGAATGAAGGCCGGTGGGGGGGTTGTTGAACACCACGGACTCCAACGTCTGACCAAGTTTCTCCGTGGCTGCTTTCTAGCTGCACTAAAAGAATATGTCTTTTTTTCCCGCCACCTGCCATTCATAAACCCTTTCGCCTTCCACGTAGCCCCGATCTTCATCATCATCAACTTATTTTTTCAGCTCGGCCTTATGGGTGGTACGGAGCTTTCGTAGTTCAGCCAGATACCGCTCATTTTTCACTTGCACGGCCTTATACTTCTCCTCTTCGGCCTTCGCAAGCTTCTCAGCTAGGAGGTCCCACTCTGCCAGCACTGCCTCATGAGAGGTCTTAAGCTTCTCCATCTTGGCCGTCTTGACCTTGTTATCATTTATTACCTCCCACAGACTTTGCCGCATGGAGATCATGCGCTCATAGGCGAGGTAATTTTTTTGCACGGCCTGCAACGACGAAGATGTCAACACTCGCCAAACGATAACTTGTTAACCAAGAATGTTATATATGTAGCAGACCAATTGATTTCACAGACGACCTAAGGGCTTTCAGGTCAAAAAGCTCTTTATGCCTCTTCATGTTTGCTGGAAGAAGCAGGCTCATGGTCATCTGGAAACTGAGCGAGTAGTCCTTATTGGCATATACCGAATCGGACGTGCTCACCGCTCGGCCCTTGTACTTCAGTTCGGGTGACCAGATCGAGGGGGCAGCAAGGCGTGCTAATTGCTCGGCCAAGTTTTGTTCAGTCTGCTCGCCCTGATCGGCGGACAGCATCTCGGTTGAATCTTCATTGACCAAGCGTTGATCAGTTGAACATCGCCTTTGCCTCTTCTTTGCCCGACTGGAAACTCGCTCACTGGCGAGAACCAGCACTGGTCCCACCTGTTGCATGGCTGGTCGAGAGGATTGGCCCCCTGCCGTCTCTACTGGTTGCGGGTCACTCAGCCCACCCGTGATCATCGATTTGATGGCACAGATTTTTGCCATCTCTTGTTCAGTAGCCAGGGGGACAAGTTTGATCGACAAAAGAGTTGGATCTGGTTCTAGAGAGGGGGCACGAAGAAAGTCGGTGACCCTACTTTTGCGCGGTGCCGTGTGCCTATAGCTCGGTTTGTATCCGAGCAACTTTTGGGCCTCTCTTTCTTTGATCGGATGTCGAAGAGCTACCCTTATAGCCTCTCGGTTAGTGTTGGAATAATTGTCCGCCAAGAGTTTGTAATCTGCAAAAATAAATAAGGGTTAGATCGGCAAAGACAAATCAAATCCAAACAATTAAATCATGCTATGACGCTCACCAGTACTCCCAAAATTTTTACGTATGTACCAGCCCAGTATGGGCGCTTCGGTGTCTTCGTAATTTCCAAACACCCACAAAAAGTTGTCACCGTTAATCCCTTTATCTAGGTTACCCTCTACAAGTTTTGCTTGGCCCTTTCTAACCTTTAGGAACCAGCAGAAGCCACCTTTATTCTTACTAAGTGTGTATTGATAAAATATCTTGGCAAGGCCGAGATTCAGACCGAGTATCTGATTCAGCATGGCCACACCGTTTATTATTTTGTATGTATTGTTGGAGACTTGGGTGGGGCACAGCCTAGTCTGCCTCAAAAATTTGTAGACCAAGGGTTAGACTGGGAAGCGTAAGTTACCTTCCACAATAGACACAACTGTGAAGGGGCATTTGTCCAATTCACCCCAGGGAGTGTCTCTTTTCTTCGCCAGCTCCAGGTGGACGTCATCTGGAATGTTGTATTCTCTACTGAACTCGGCCATTGCCCCAGGCGAGCTGACCATAAAGCGGTATTTCCCCATTTATCTTGATTTTATTCTATATAGTAAATTTGATAGTAGCTTGACCAAAATTAAGCGGCTCAAGTGATTATTTGCTCAGTTTTTTAGCCTCACCAATGATGATGTTGATATGTGCCTGGTTAGTCCTAGTTCTGCATTATTAAAAAAATAAATGCAAGTATTAGCACGGCATCAAGTGCGCGGCTATCAAAATGCGCCTAACTCGGCTACAAAATTTCTAGTCTCAACTCGATTCAAATTTCAGATCGATGTTGGACCTAAGATGTTAGGTCGGTTTTGGGCCTTCATCCTAATCTCTGGACGTTCATCTCAGCTAAATGTTCCTACAAGTTTCCAGCGCGGTCACTGCCCCTTGGCAGAACCACAAACTTGTTTTAGCTCAGCCCTATAGTATTTTTGGATCTAAAAGTGGGATTTTGTTCGGTTTTATCTAGAACTTGTCCTGTTCATCATATATACGAAGTTCATATGCTGAAACTAAGGAGAATGAAGGGCACGGTGGCCTCATCAGTGTTTTTGGTTCTAGTTTGCCTAATTTCTAAGAATATCCACCAATTTTACCCCAAATAAGGGGCATTGACGGTATATCAACAGTCCCAAATGAAGAAAAGTGAAGAACATGAAGAAAAACAATGAAAGAGGAATAAAAATAAGGAGAACTTACGAGTTTGGATACCAAATCAAGGCTCAATCGATGGCAGCAAATCAAGACCCTCGTTGTGGCATTCGTAAGAACGAAAAATGGTGAAAACAGCTTAAACAAAAGCAATGGCAGCAATGACAATGGCAGCGATGGCAGAAGCTCGAGTGTTTAGGGTTTTGCACAGAGGAGAGGAACAATGATAAGGGAAAGGAGCAGACCTTTCGTATATATGAATGATGGTGAAAGGGCGCCAACTTTTCAAATTTTGAAGATAGTGGGATAGCTGCAGGGTTGCACGAAACCAATCAAGGTAGGCCATGTGGCATTAAAAAGATGGTTTGTCAGTACGGCTAATTGATTGATGACAAGATGATCAGCGCAAGACTCAATGACAGACCAAAGCGGATAGCTCGGTCAGTAATCCCAATCACGCTCGGCTTGGATGGGATTAAGGGGCAATTGAGAGGGAGATTTGCGCCGAACAATAGGCCGAGCTACACCAACACGGAATATGGTGTTGTGCCTCAAAAGGAGAGCTTGGGGCGCTGTAAAGCCGAATTGGATCCGCACTCATGATTTTTTTAATGAAATTATATTGTTCATTTGAAGAGTCAAGAGGTTCACATTCATAAAGACGAAATGTAAAATTTTCAAATCAAAAATTAATTCTAAAACAATTAAAATAAAATATATAATTCTTAAAATTTCATCTGTATCACTGTGGTGTCAATGCTTACATTTGAGTCCTAAAGTTTAAAATATGAGTAAAAAATATGAGATATATATAATAAAATATTTTTATGTAATGTGATTGTCAATGCGTCATCTTCTATATAATTTTGGACATAAATTAATTTTTAGAATAAATTGAGAAAATTAAAAAGCCAAAATGAAAAAAAAAAAAAAAAAAAAACCTTAAAGAGTCAAAGTAAAAAAGTAACTGAAAATAAACGAAGCAAAGTGTTATTTATCCTTTTTCTTTTAGAAATACGGTAAATCACACTCCCTTGACTTTTGAACAAATACAAAGAGATGTATAATTTTATATAATTATTGTGGTGGGTAAAAATCAAACCACTTAGACTGCGGCAGAAATAGCTTGATTCCTGACTTGAAAAACACTTGGATAAAGGTAAAAGAAGGTGGCTGGAGCAGTCTGGGAACCCTCTGATGCCTAAGTTAGTGATAGAGTTAGACAAAAGTGCAGGATTATCTTAAGAAGGTTCAGGTAGAATTTTTTGCATACCTTCATTATGCTGATTGCTTTCCCTTTTATAGCTTGTTCCTACTAACCGTCGTTGGCTGTTAGGCTTTGCCCCGCTCCTCACGTCAGCCCCTTTTCCTTAGGGATTGTGCTCCACCAAGTGTGGATTTCTAGGAGTTAGATGAGCCTAAAATAAAAAGATGTGGGTTAACTGGGTTTGCGCCTTTCTTGGGCGCAATCTCTTCTGCCTCTCTTTTGTCCTAAAACTTCCCTGGCCTAGTTTGGTCCTAAGCTGTCAGGCCAGACTCAAACTATCCTGGGATGACTTTCCACCTTGTTGGCGATATTGTCTTCCTGCTGCCAACCCAAAAATTCCAGTGCTGCCTTATGTTGACTCATTTTTTGTCTTCCACAATTGCCCTCTAGCTCTGGCTTCTTTTTCTTTCTGGGCTGAAAAAGGAGTCAGAGTTTTAATTACAATTGCAAGAATTTTTGCCTGTGATCATATGGCTTCGTGCTTATCGTTTTAACTTTCAAACGGCGTGATGTCCCTTCGCTTGTCGCACCTCCTCTGTCCGAAGACACGTGGCCTCACTCCGTAAGTCCCAAACTGTTGCGTCTATCATACGAAGCGATGGGCACATCTATTCGAAATTATTTCTGGCCCTATAAATTTCCCACCAGAGTCCTCCCTCCTTCAATACTCACTAGTTCCTTCTGGAGAAAAGTAAGAGAGAAGATTTCGGCCATAGTGCTTTTCGTTCGACAACCTTCTGTTCCAATCTCCCTTTGGTTGTCTGTAAGTCCCGCTCTTTCTCTCTCATTTCTTGATTTTCATTCATTTTCTGGTCTTATGGGCAAGTATCGTGTCCTTCTAGAATCCCTTTCCTCCTTGGCCGCCTTTCACAAATAATTTGGCATTCCAAAGGATGTCCATGTTAGCTTGTGAAAGGATGCTGACGACCTTGAGAGTGGCCTAGATTACACTTGCATGCCCTTGGTCGCCATTACTGAGGGAGTAGTAAGGTTTTCCCTAAACCCACTTTTGAGGGAGTGCATGTGCTCTTGGTCCCTTGCCCTCATTCAACTCTCTACTAACATTTACAAAGTTGTGAATGGGATTTTTGAGTTGAACCGAGCCTAAAGCACCCATCTTGGTCAGATGGAGATTTTATCTATTTATGTTCTTATCGCCTACAATGCTAAGGCCCTAACTGAGGACCTTAAGTATTATATGAGGACCAAAAGTGCCTCAAAGAGACTCATGACCCTTCTTTCCGAAACCAACAAGGACCTAGAGAAGGATATTGTGATGATTTCTAGGAACTGGAAATTTGAGAGCTCTCCCTATACTTAGCATGTACCCAAAGTCTTCGAAGGAGCAGGTCATTTATGTTCTACATTTCTTATTTTTCCTTTGAATTTATATAGCTAACTTATTCTTTAGCTGATCATTCTCTTTCTGCCAGATCCCAGCACCAACGTAGTGAATCAACTTCATGAATACGTCGTTCGTCAGGAGGAACTGGAAAAGATCTAAAACCTTCTTGAAGAGGAGAAGTCTGCTCCCAAACTTTTGGGTTTCGAATCCTCTGCCTCACATCTAAAAGACGAAAAATGGTTATCCCAAACTTTCTTAGAACAACAAGAAAGCTCCACTAGTGGCCCTACCCAAAAAACTTCTGATTCTGTTATCAACCTTACTGACCTATCCATGGACGTAAAGGTTGAGGACTTGGCTGCTGCCCTTGCCAACATTCTTCAAAGACTACAAAAGCCATTACCCCTCTTTCTATCAAGAAGAAAAGAAAATTACAAAAAGGTGCTGAACTCTTGAAAGTAAAATAAGAAGTAGGAGCCATGCTTTCTGCTGCCGCTGTTACTACCGCTAGTGCTGGTTTCGATGCTAGTGAGTCCATGACCCCTAAATCTGTGAAATCGAAATGATTTACCCCTGCAACTGCCACTACTGCTAACCCTAAAGATCTTACTGCGAAACTCCCTAACACACAAAGGGGTAGCAAGACTGTGTTCTACGAGGTTCCTAAAGATCAGTTCAGGCCTCAGATGCTGCACCTAAACTGCCGTTATGTGTCCAAGAAGGACAGCCTAATGGAGCTTTCGGAATTGGGCTTTCAACTTAGCAAAGGGCTTACCCATCCCAGGGATATAGCCTCCTTCCAGCCTTTCGATGATGCTTCTCTAATCTGTACCAGTGTTGTCAGTGCTTTGAGGGTAAGCCTTTTTTGTGCTCAAGCTTTCTCTATTCCTTGCATTTTGAGTGAGTTTAATCATTTTCTCTTCTGTAGGCCATCCAAGTTTGTCATGAAAGTTTGGCCATGATGGAGTCTTACAAGGTTGAAGCCTGCATCCAATCTGTCAAGGGTTCTGGTACTCTAAGAGCAGCCGCTGATGTGGAAAAGAGATTGAAGTTGATGTCTGACCAAGATTTGAAGCTTAGCACTGAAAAAGATCTTGTTGAAAATGCAGCCCAACTGGCCAAGATCCAGCTGGAAGAGTCCTAAGAGAGCTTGGCCTCTGCTCTTGCTACGAATAAGATGTTGAAGAAGGAAGAGAATAAGAAGCTGGATAAATACCGCAAGGATATTAACGAGAAATATCTGTAATAAATCTATAAGTTTCAGGATGATTTGTTTATTGATGGTTAGAAGGCTGCCTTGGTTAAGGCTGTGGTTTCTCTTGATTCCTCCTACTATTCTGACCCAATTATGCCTTGGAACAAAGGTTCATCGCCAGCATAGGAAGTTGGAGAGGAGGGCTCTGAGGAAGACCCTGAAAAGGAAGTGGAGGCTGTTTTAGATGCAAACGCCTAGAATACGGCCGCTTCTACTGATGAGGTTGAACTTCTTGCCCTTGAGCCTCAAGAAAAGACTTCTTTTAATGCTCCATCTGTTCTTCCTGCCATAGAAATTCCTACCCCTACTGAAGGTGGGGATGTTAGAACTGTTTCTTCTGGATCTACTGAAGTTGGTGCTACCCAGACCCCTGTTGTGATAAAGGATTAAGAAACTTGTCTTTTATTTTTGTTTTTGTTTTCTATTTTTTATTTATTTATTATTTTATTATTATTTTTTTACTGTGGTCTAGAAACTCTTGGATGGTCTAGTCCTTTTGATGTAATTGTAACTTTTTGCAAATAGAAGGCTTTTGTATTTGATTTTTTTCTAAGTGTTAAGTACTTTTCTAAATGTTTTTTTGCTGGGCTGAGATGGGTGTGTGAGGCACCCCTACTTGCCCCCCTAGCTTGGATGGTTTTGACAACAAAAACAACCAAGCTATAGAAAATTGGTAGAGTGCTAAATTTGAAGAAATTAGACTAAGGAAAAATCGAAAGAAATTGCAATCACGTAGAAATTTGGGAAACACTTGACTAAGTAAAATTGTGAAAATTTTTGACTGAGAAAAATTTTATTTTCAACTACCCCCCATATATAAAAGGGTCTCCTTTCTTAGACATAGGAAAACTTTTGAGAAAATTTCCTTTAAGTCCATGGAATCACAACCAGAACAGGATTTGCCTACCTTCTTGGTTCATAAACTGTGCTACATTCTTGAGCAGGGAAGTTACCTTTTCTTGGGCTAAAATTTTTTTTAGTCTCAAGGACCTCAATCCAGAGTAGGATTGTTCTACTTTTTTGACTCAAAATCCTTCCTACACTCCTGAATAGGCGTGTTTCTTGGAGAGTAACCATTCGAAAGATTCTTGAACGATTCGTGTTCGCAAGAGAACATTGCTGCGATCCAGGACATGATTGCATCTTGTGCTAGATTGTCACCTATTCTTGTACTCAAACAATTGTTATAAATTGTACTTAAACAAAGAACCTATGACGACCCTAACATGTAGATTAATTTTATATATTATTTCATTGAGCATATTTGCATGATTATGTGCTTAATTGATGCTTATCTGTTTGTTTGTGAATTATCTGTTAGAATTTTAACTTAGAATTTGAAATTGAAAGCCCAAACGGATTTAGAAACCAAAATTGATTAGCTCAATAGGTTAATTGGAATATTTAGAACCAAGTTCAATTAAAATTTGATTTGGATCAAAATAATTAGAATAATTAATTAGACTTGATTAGAACTAAGTTTAATTAATTAGCTCTAACCTAGTTTGATTAGCTTAACTTAATCTACCTATATAAATACCTTAATCATGCTTTGAACTCATATTATACATCAAGTGTGGCTGAATTTTAGAGTGAGAGTGAGAGAAATCAACTACTAGAGAGAGATTGGAGAGGTTGTAGAGAAATTGAAGAATGATTGAGGAACTTAAGCTATCAACACCTAAATTCAACCTCTAGGTAAGATTATCACCGACAATTCTTGTAAATTATCCATGTAGAAGTTGAATTCACTAAGTTTGTAGAACCATTTGCATGAATTTGAAAGGAAAGAGCTAGAATCACCATGATTTTAGTGAGTTTGAGCTAACTGTGTACATGCATGCATAATTCATCATTTTCAACCTTAATTCTCAACAAAATCCTTACATGCATGATGTTTTACTAGCTATCTTTGAAGGTTCTTCATGATTTCACACTAAACATCTCATATGAACATATTTGAAAAGAAAATAATTGAATTTAACTCATGCATGGCAAGAATATTGAATTTGGAGCTTTGTTTTGGAAAATTGAAAGAGAATTTGAGATCATGGTTGCATAATTTTCAAGAGTACATGTTTTATATAGAGTTTATGTGCTTTTGGAACAACCATGCAAGTTATGAACATGAAAGATGTATCTTTGAACTTCAAATTCTATTATGGAAATTCCAAAATTCATTCACTTTCCTTAAGTAGTGAAGTCGTCGCTCGAGCGTACTTTGCATGCTCTCAATATTTTTGCAAACATTTGCAGTTGGCTCAAGCGACCAAGTGTGCGCTCAAGCGAACTCAACTTTGTACATCACTTGGTTGAACGAACATCGAGCTTACTTTGCCACCATCCAATACTTTTGCAGACAGACCACACTGCGTGAGCGACCAAAGGTGCGCTTGAGCGAACTGCCCTGTTTTCAACATTTTTGAAATACACTTCTAAGTGCATATTTGCATCCTCATGCCCTTTTTGGCATTCTTAAGTATCATTTATATAGCCTTAGCCATGATATAAGCTAGAAACACACGTAAGAGAATCGAATTAAGATATGCTATTTGTTTTGAACGTACGCTTTAATATGTATCTCTATTATGTGTTTGTGTAGGTGGTTATCCGAGGTCCATAGCAAAAAAGGGTTTTTATGGCGTGCACTCTTCTACGACGTGCAGGCGCACGTCATATTATGACCAGTCATGAAAAGTCATTCACTTTCAACAGCATGCTTCGTACGCCGTTAAAAACTATTTAACGACAGATTTTGTGCGTCGTTGTTACTTTTTCTACGACTACTTTTGCGCGCTGTTAATTGGTGAGACAAATAACAATGCTAATTGTGCGCCGTAAAATATATAATACAATGACTTGCTGAGCCTGTCGTAGATAAGTAGAACATACCACAGCGTACGTGAAATGTTGTGGAATATTTTATATAATGACCTAATTTGCTTGCCGTAGAATATGCATTTTTTTTTAATTCAGCAGATTCTATATTTGAGCTGTTTTGTACAATCTAATATTACAAACAAGCTTCACAAAATATTAATCAACCACCAAAATATTATTTCAACCATGAAAAATAAACTATATCTATAAATTATAAACATTAAAAAATTGTCAATATATACATTCCAAACATCCAAAAGGACTATCCTTAAGTTCTAAATTATCCAAAAAGTTATTGTATGCTGTGGTTGGAAAAGTATTTACGACGTGCAAAAAAAGCAAGTTGTAAAAATGAGAAACTACGGTGTGCATTTATTGTATGGCGTTGATGTGGTGCCGTAAAAAGTCAGTTTTGTTGTAGTGTATGCCGATATTACTCACTGAGCTTTAGCTCACCCTTTTCTCCCTATATATGTAGGTGAGCAAGTGGAGCGTCGAGTTTAGAGCAACCTCGGAAGTCCACCATCTGTAAAGCTGCTTTGACATGCCTCCGTGATGGAGTGTGCTTGGAGTCAAGAGGAGCCGAGCAATGTCAACCCTTTTGTTTAGTTTTCTTCTGTTATTTGTAAACTTGTTATGTATGGATCTTTTGTATAAATGTCTAAGAAGTTACAATGTATCTATGTGTTATATCTATGTAAGAAAGTTGAAGTTTAATTTTTGCATGTATGCACCACTCGATGGACATAATTATGTTTTAATATTGCTTCCGCAATGCCCCGTTTACTATTATTAATTATCTGATTTGTCTTTGAGACCGGGTAATCTGGGATTATTGGCCAGTCATGGCCTAAACCTCTAGGGGCGGGTTTGGGTTATGACAAACCATTTGAAAACATAATCAAAATATATCATAAAAATTACGTATTTACAAGCTATTTATAAAACAAATACTTAATGAAAATAAATGCTAAGGTTTGTAGTGTTCCATGGATGAGGTACAGCCTTGCCATCCCTATCTTCCAAATGATGAGCCCCCATTTCCACCAGCTGAAATGACCTATATGGGCCCTCCCATTAAGGATCTAACTTTCCATCAGTTGGATTCTTTTGACTACCCAGAACTCTTCACAGGACCCCAAAATTTCCTGAGGTGAACTTCTTGTTGTACCCTTTTGAGAGCTATTTTTGGTAGTTCATCAACCTGACCAGAGTTGTTGATCTCCTTTGTTCGATTAAATCCAAACTGCGTGCCAATGCTTGTTTATTCTGCAACTCTTCATTAATTTCTGATCGCATTGTGGGCAATCCAACTTCTAATGGGATAACGACTTCAGTTCCAAAGGCTAGGGCGTAGGGTGTCTCCCCCATTGCCCTCTTAGGTGTTATGCGATAAGCCCAGAGAACGTTGGGCAGTTCGTCAACCCACCTTCTTTTCAACCTTTTTAAACACTTCTCCATTCCATCTAGCACAGTCTTGTTGGAAGCTTCTACTTGACCATTGCTTTGAGGATAATAGGGAGTTGAGTAGAAGTTTTTTATTCCCAGATCTAAGTAGTAATTTTTGAAGAGGGCGCAATCGAATTGCAAGCCATTATCAGAAATGAATGCATGTGGGATACCAAGCCTGGTTATGATGCTCCGCTAAGCGAAGTTCTTAATATCCTTATTTTTTATTGTGATTAGTAGCTCAGCTTCCACCCATTTAGTGAAATAGTTCGTTGCTACCAACAGAAATTTTTTACCTCCTCTGCCCTTTGGAAATGGGCTGATCAAATCCATGCCCCACTGGGCAAAAGGCCAAGGGTTGGTTAGTGGGTGAAGATCTACCACTGGCTCATGAATCAAAGGAGAAAAACGCTGGCACTTATTGTATTTTTTGACATACGCCTAGCCATCCTTGTGCATAAACGGCCACCAATAGCCCTGAGTGATTGCACATTCTGCTAAAGACCACCCCACAATATGCATTCCACAGATTCCTTCATGTAGCTCATATAGGATGTTATCAACAAACGCTAGGTTGACGCAAAATAGGTATGGACCTGTAAAGGATTTTCTGTATAGCACTCCTTTTTTCTAATATCCAGAATCTGGGCACTCTTCTCTTGACTTTATTAGCTTCTTTCCTATCTTCTGAGAGTACCCCCTCCCTGATGTACTTGATGATTGGATCCATCCAGCTTGGGCCATGACTAGTGCACAAGATTGGATGTATGTCTTGCTCTGTTTTCTGGTGAGATACTGGACTGAGGCAAGAACTTAATTGCAATGGTTTTGGCTTCTATCTTTTCCACTACTGTAGTGAGAGTGGCCAGGGCATCTGTGTGGAAATTCTATTCCCTGCTTATTTGGACAATTCTGGATTATTGAAAGGATTTTACCATGTCCTGGACTTTGTTTAAATAGGCTTGCATTCTTTCATCCTTGGCAATATACTCTCCAGTGAGTTGGTTAACCACTAATTGAGAATCACAGTGTATTGTAAGGTCTTGACTGTTGAAAAGTTTTGCAATTCATAATCCTGTGAGTAGGGCCTCATATTCTGCTTTGTTATTCGAAGCTTTGAACCCTAGAGAAAATGTTATTCGTAAAGAATGCCCTCAGGGGAAAACAAGGCCACACCAGCTCCAGCTTCTTTCAGGTTTGATGTAGCATCCACAAAGACTTTCCAGTTGTTCATGTCGCCGACATATAACTTCCATGTTGAATCATTGCCCTTTCCTGATTGAGCTTGTTGCCCAGTCTCCATGGTACTGGACTGTTGTGATAATGCCAATTCTAGCTTTTGTTTCTTCTTGATCGCACCCTGTTGCCCCTTAGTTTCTGCGGCTAGTGACATATTAGTTGTAAAACTCTATTGAGGTTTTTCAATTGAAAATCTGCGATGAAGTCAGCTAGAACTTGGGCTTTGATGGTAGTTCTAGGCTGAAAATGACATCAAATTCCCCTAATTTAACGGCCCACTCAGTGATGTGCCCAGAAAAATCAGCTTTGTGAAAAAGGCTTCGCAAAGGAGAATGGGTTAGCGTTGTGACGGGGTGACCTTGTAAGTAGTGTACAAGCTTTCTAGTTATAGTCATTAAGGGCAAGGCTAATTTTTCCAAGGGTAAATACCTGGTTTATGCGCTGTTTAGAGTTTTGCTGATGTAGTAGATCGACAACTAGGTGTTTTCCACACTTCTGACCAGGACTGAGCTCACCGTGTGCCCTGACATTGCTAAATATGGGTACGAGGAGTTGAGAGCAGAGGAGGTTAAATGAGGTACCATTTTAATTCCTCTAGCACTTGATCGCACTATTTATTCTAGTCCACTCCTCCTCCCTTCTTGAGGAACTAAAAGAAGGGTTTACATTTGTCGGAGAAGCGGCTTATGAAGCGATTAAGTGCCACTACCATCCCTGTTAACTTCTACACTTCTTTGAGCTTGTAAGGTGGCTGTAAGTTGAGAATGACTTTCACTTGTTGAGGGTCTGCTTCGATCCCCCTTCTTGTCACCAAATAGCCAAAAAAATTTCTTAACTCAACACCAAAAGCACATTTAGTAGCATTTAACTTCAATTTATGGGTCTTGAGGATATTAAATCTGGTCTCCAAGTCTTTTAAGTGGTCCGTTTCTAGCCTGTTTTGACAACCATGTCGTCAATATAAATTTTTATGGTTTTTCCTATCTGGTCATAAAACATGGTGGTAACTAGCCGTTGGTAAATGGCTCCAACATTTTTGAACCCAAAAGGCATCCTTCTATAGCAATATAGCCCTCATGGAGTTATAAAAGCAGTTTTTTCCTAGTTTGGCTCATTCATTGCTATTTGGTGATAGCCTCTACAGGCGTCCAAAAAACTCATTCTGGCGTGCCCAGAAGTGGCGTCCACCAATTGGTCAATCCTTGGTAAAGGAAAACAGTTTAAGGCTTGTGAAGTCTACACATGCCTTCCATTTTCCATTCTTTTCCTTAACGACGACGGTGTTAGACAGCCAAATGGGGTAGTGTACTTCTTTTATGGCCTTTGCATCCATAAGACTTTTGACTTCCTCGGCTACTACCTCAACGTGGTCTACATGAGCCCTTCTACTTTTTGAATTACTGGTTTATATGTAGGATCAACATTGAGCCAATGACTGATAATATTGGGGTCTATCCCTTGCATCTCATAAGGTGTCCAAGCGAAGACCTCAATATTATCCATTAAAAACTTAAAAAGGAGTTTTTTATCCTGCTCAAACAGAAAAGATCCGAACAGAAAATACTTTTCTGGATTGTCAGGTGATATTTGGATTTTATGGAGTTCTTCTATCATGCACTCCACTGGATCCTTTCTAATCTCCTCCAGAACTTTTGAGTCTAGAATTTTGACTGAGCAAACTCGTTTCCGTGCTAGCTTAACTTCTTTTTTCCCCAAGGCTAGCATTAAACACCATCATGTGGATACTTGGGTCCCCTCGAATGGTTTTAATGTCTCATTCCTTATTAGGAAATTTCAAGGCTTGGTGAAGTGTAGAGGGAACTGCTTCAAGCTGGTGCAGCCATGGTCTGCACATAATAACATTGTATGGTGACGGCACATCTACGACCAAAAAGCATACTTCAAAGCATAAAGATCCTGCTTTGACTGTTAGCATCACCTCTCCTACTAGCCAGACCGGGTTTGAGTTAAAGCCTAGAAGTGGCGAGTCAACCTTCTTGAGATCCTAATCCTTAAGGCCCAAGCTCTGGTATAGTTTATAGTATATAATTTCAGCTGCACTGCCTTCATTAACTAGTATTCTCTCTACCCCGAATCCATCCATGTCCAATTTAATAATCAAAGCATCCGAGTAGGGCTGGGTTAACCCTTGCATGTCTTCTTCAGAAAAGGAAATGACTGGGCCTTTGGGGCTGTCTTGGTCATTGGCTTTTTGCTTCCTAAGGAATACTTTTCTTTGTAAACCTCCCTAAGATGCGCTACTTTCTGCATCTCTCCCCTAGCCTATGCTACTCCGTCTGGGTGCGCAACTCCATAGATGACATAGATCATCTCTCTTGGGTGCTCCGCTATTGCATCATTCCCTTCTTGTTGATTGCTGCCTATTCCGTTGCTGTTCTTCCAAGAACTCATTCAGATGCCCAGCGGCTGCCATCTCATCAAGATATCGCTTGAATAAAAAGCAGTCTTTCATCCTGTGCCCTACGTCATTGTGGTAGGCGCACGTCACCCTCTGGTTTCATAACTTCGGATCTCCCTTTACTTGTGCTAGCCACTCGAACCAGGGCTTATTTTTAATCTCTGGAAGTATTTGCCAAATTGAGAGTCTGAACACAGTTTGAATTACGTAATTTGTGTCCTTTTTAATGATCTAGCTTTTAGCCTCATTTACCTCATTGCGCAGAGCACTGGTCTTATATGTGCTGGTTTGCGCGCTACCTTATCCTGCAGACTTCTGGTCTTCCTCAAGCTTACTATATCAATCGATCCTAAACTACAAGTCCGCGACAATTTTGGGTGAGGTCTTGGTTAATGACTGCCATGGCATGTCTTCTAGTTGAAGCCCTTGCCTGAAGTTGAGATTGCCACCTTATCTGAGCAGTCTTCCTTTATTTCATGAAAAGTTTCCTAGTAAAGTTGGGCGTACTGCTTAATGGTCTGATCCTCTGTCTTTTTTAGTGCCATGAGTATGCCTAGTCCCTTCGCCTTTTGTTGTTTGCTATGAACCTTTCAGTAAACTTATCTGTCAACTATTTCCAACTATCAATGGATCCCACCTAGAGCTTGTCATACCAAGCGTAGGCTGTTTTGCCCAGACTAAAAGTGAAGATTCAACACATAAGTACCTCGTTCTTGTTCCAGAGGGCCATGACGTGGCGGTAGTGACGCAGGTGGTCTAACGGGTCTGATCTTCCATCATAAAGTTCAAACTTTGGGATACTGAACTTTTTTAGTGGTTCTACCGTGGAAATCCTCTTTCTGAATAGTGACACCAATAGGACCAGTTTCCTATCAGTTGCTCTAAAAGTAATCCCTTCCGTCTGTTTTTGAGCAGGACTTCAAATTTTGGGGTCTGGTTGTGTAACTTCTTTGGTTCACCGTGTACTCGTCTTCCGTGGAGTCCTATGGCTGGTAATCTTGCCATTAACAGCCTTGCGGCTTGGCCTACCTCATGGGTTGTCACAACCCTACTCTGTGTTATGCTAATTAATCTTAATTATGCTTACAATTCTATGCTTGATATGATTTTGAGTGCTAATTATATGATTATATGTGTTTTTGAATTTTTATCTGTCATCGTAGGCAAATCTGTTTGATTTTCTGTTATAAAATTGAAAATTGAGGGCCGTAGGGGCGTCAGAAACCAAAATTGATTGTACCATTGTGATTAGCATGATTTTTAGAGCCTATGGTGAAATTTAATTCAAAGTTGATTTAGATCGAATTAATTAGATTAAATTGATTAAATTAAGCACAATTAATAAGTTCTAAGTAAGTGTGATTAAGGAAGTGTATAAATAGAAGCTAATTGTGCTTAAGCTCATTACATGAGCTCAAATTCTGATGAGAAGAATAATATATATATATAGAGAGAGAGAGAGAGATGCTTCTAAAGAGAGAGTGAAGGCAAATTTGAAGAATTGAGCTAAAAGCTTGAAGATTGAGAAGACTAACTCAAGAACTAGCTAGAATTTGGAAGATTAAAACTCCTAGGTGAGTAATTAACTCTTAATTCTTGAGTAAGAGTTTGTTATTGAGTAAATCCAAGGCATATATGAAGTTAGTTACATGAATTAAGCTTAAATGGATGAATTTGAGATCAATATAGACATGCATGCTTGGATTCATAATGATTTCTCATGTTTAAGCATAAACCTTAATAATCATGTTAACTTAAGGGGTGTTTAATACACACATGCATGAATTGTTGGGTTTTGAAAGCTTTGAAGCTTGTAAATGCATGATAAAGAACATGGACTATAATTGTCTAAAGTTTTCGGTTCAAAGTTTAATGAATCCATAGCATTTTGAACTATGGTTGAAGTCATCTTCAAATATATGTACTTGGGAGTGTTCTTGCATGTTTGAGTGAGTTTAGCACGAAATTGGACCTTTGAAGGTGTATTTGAACTTCAAACACAGTTCTGGAAATTCCAGAATTCGACTTGTCCGCTCGAGTGAGGAAAGCTCTGCTCGAGTGTAAAAATCAAGCTCCCCGAAGTTTTCAAAGAATTGCACGGTAGCTCAAGTGGTAAACCTTGCGCTCGAGCAAACCCTGTTTCTTATGGCTCATCACTCAAGTGACAAAAGTTTCGCTTGAGCGTAAAATTCATCTAACCAGTACTTTTACAGAGTTTTACAGACCACTTGAGCAACCAAAGCTGCGCTCGAGTAAGGTGCCCTGTTTCAGAAATTTTAAAAAAGTTGTAATATGTTTTAATTTCCGTTCTCTTCCATTTCTGAGTATTCTTAGGCACACATTGAGCATCCTAAATGAATTAAAGGACACAAAAGAAGCCTAAGAACATTAAGCAAACTAAAGAATGGATTGAATTGTATTATTACCCAATGTGTTATGATTTATGTAGGGTCAAGTGTAAGGACGAATCAAGCACCGAAACATTGTGAGTAATATCTTAATAAAGATAATTTGTGCATATATTATTTTCTCAATGTTACCCGTATGGTAAGTTTCTAAACTTCTGATTTGATACTGTGAATGAGAATTCTATCCGCATGGTTCGCAATGAAATATGTGAAGTATTGATCTATGATTATGAAATGGGCCCAAGGCAATTCAGTTTACTTGAAGAAGATATAAAATGGGCCTAAGACCATTTTGCATTACTATGAAATGGGCTACAGGCCGTTTCGAATAAAGAGATGATTGGACCTAAGGTCGTTTTGAACATAAAGGCAAATGTGAACATGATCATGGATCATGAGTGCGCACAAATGTGAATATGGATTGGTTGGGCCTAAGATCGTTTTGTACATGAATTGGATCCAAGGTAGCCTTACATATGATAGACCCAAGGTCATTTCGCATATGTTGGACTGAAGGTTGTTTTGTAAATACGAGTTAGACCCAAGGTCGTTTGGTATATGAATAAGGATATGACATCTGATGTGTTGGACCTAAGGTCATTATGCGTTGATATCGATTAACAAGTTTAGTTTATAACTTATGATTGAACGAATCTCATTCATGAACTCCTTTACTTTGGTATTATTCACTGGACGTTAGCTCACTCCTTATTTATATGTATGCAAGTGAGCAGTGGGATGTCCAACCCCAACCCTAGTAAGCAATAAGAAACCTAGTTTTGAAGAGTCAACCAAGGTCGCCTCATGCAAGAGGCCTTACTTTTGTTTTGCTTTTCCTTTTGTTCTTTTGTGATCACGTATGACCAACCCTGTATATGACCTTAGTTTTTTTTAATACTGACTTTTGAATGATCCTGGACTTATGCAATACATACCTAATATGGATGTTTGTATAGTATGAGTTATTACATATATGAGAATGTTTTGGTTGAGCCATGTATGCACAGCTCATTGGACAATCTTTGTAAATTTTGCTTCTGCAATTTGGCCCCTTATTATTAAATATGATTTGATTTCTGACTAAGGCTGTAGGTAATCTCATGATTACTGGCCGGTTACGACTCTAATCCATAGGATGGGTTCGGGTCATGACAAAGTGGTATCAAAGCACGAGTAATAATTCACACACCTGTCCAAATGAACAATAGAGTGTCTAGAATAGATCTAAGTTGCATTCATATGATAAATGTATGCTTGAATGCATTGAGAAATTGCTAAGTGATTCAAAGTATGCAACTATATGATATATATATATATATATATATAACTAATGTCTAATCGTATAAATGTGCTCTTTTTGTATATGAATATTGTGTATATCTTCTGTATGAATTATAGAATTATGATGCAAGTCTTATTAGATAATGGTGAGAACAAGAGCCGATGAGCTAGAAGAATCCTCCACTGCTCGGCTAGACTAAATGGAGAGAATGATGCAAGATATGGCAGAAACACTAAGGCAACAACAGCAGTGGCAACAACAATGGCAACACCCGCAACCCCCACCTCTGGCACAACCTGTACCAGATTTGTAAAATGATGACTAAACAGTAGCCCTCACTAAAGAATTCAAAAAAATGAAGCCATCATCGTACCGCGGGGGTGCGGACCCATTGAAGGTCAAAGCTTGGGTCCTTGGTATTGAGAAGTTATTTGAAGTATTCCCATGCCTGGAGACGTAGAAAGTACAATTGGCCACCTTTACACTGGAAGATGAAGCAATAAGGTGGTGGATTCTAATATGTGATGATAACAAGGGCATTGACTGGGTACAGTTTCTTGCACTCTTTTATGAGAAATACTTTCCACAGTGTCTTCGTGATAGAAAGGTGTCGAAATTTGAAGGGCTGAAGCAAGGCAATCTGACTGCAGCTGAGTATGAAGCCAAGTTCACTGAATTGGCTAGATTCGCTCCGCATATGTTTGACGCTGACTATAAAAAGGCGAGAAAGTTTGAAAATAGTCTTCACAATGACATCCTAGAGAGGGTGAATGTGTTAAAACGGCCCACTTATGTTGATGTGCTAGATCAAGCTTTAATGTCGAAAATTAACATGGCCAACCAAGGTAAACCACTAGCTAATTGGAAGGCTAAGAGGTAAGGCTTTTTCTTAGGGAAGAAATCATCAAAGAAACAAAACACGATGTCCTCAAGCACTTCGGGCTCCACTAGAAATACGACACCAACATGTACTCAATGTGGTAAAAAGCATCGTGGGGTTTGTTACCGTATTTCCGGGGCTAGTTATAAATGTGGTGAAATAAGGCATATGACAAGGGATTGCACCCAAACTGAACAACAAAGAAATGGGAAACCAGCTGCTAGTTCGACCTGATCCATTCTAAAATCGGGGAACACCACAAGACCTGCTGCTACCATGGACACAATACAACAAGGGAGAGTCTTTGCACTTGTCCTAGGAGACACGAAATATTGAAGTTGTTGTCTCAGTTACTATTTCTGTATGCAATCAAGACACTTTTACGTTAATTGATTCCTGCTCAACACATTCCTTTGTGTCTACTATATTTGCATCTAGATTGACTAAACCCTTAGAGTCATTGCCATATTTATTATGTGTATCTGCTCCATCTGGGGAATCTGTATTATGTACATCTGTGTATTGTGTTTGTGATATGTGAATTGGCAATGCTATCTTATATGTGGATTTGTTACCCTTGGACATTCGACACTTTGATATAATTCTGGGTATAGATTAGTAGTCGAAATATTGTGTCATTATCAATTGTGTAACAAAACGGGTTGTGTTTAAACCGCCAGGGCATGTTGAATTTGAATTTATGGGTAATAGCATAGTGCCTCCACCTTATCTAATTTCAGTAATGAAAGCATGTAAACTACTTAGGAAAGTGTGTCAAGATTATTTATGTAGTATGTTAACTGAACAATTGGTGAATGTTGAAATGGATAGTATTTTTGTTGTTAGAGAATTTGTAGATGTATTTCCTGATGAACTGCCAGGGGGATTGGTTGATCGAGAAATAGAGTTTACCGTTGATGTTATCTCAGGTACCCAGCCTATCTCAAAAACTCCCTACAGAATGTCTACTATTGAAATGAAAGAACTGAAAGAACAATTACAAGAATTACTAGACAAGGGGTTTATTCAACCAAGCACTTCGCCATGGGGTGCTCCCATGTTGTTTATAAAAAAGAAAGACGGAACCTTACGTTTGTGCATTGACTACCGGGAACTAAACAAGGTAACGGTCAAAAATAAATATCCATTGCCCCGAATTGATAATTTACTTGATCAGTTACAAGGTTCACAAGTCTTCTCGAAAATTGATTTGAGATCCGAACACCACCAGCTGAAGGTGAAAGTAGAAGATCTTGAGAAAACCGCATTTAGAACGAGGTATAGACACTATGAATTTCTTGTTATATCGTTTGGAGTAACTAATGCACCTGCAGCATTTATGGACCTTATGAACCGAATTTTTGAAACTTATCTTGATGAATTTGTTGTAGTTTTTATTGATGATATTCTGAAATTCAAGGAGTAAACTTGAACATGAACAACATCTAAGAATTGTCTTGCAAACACTTATAGAAAAGAAATTATTTGCTAAACTTACAAAACGTGAATTTTGGTTGGATGAGGTTGTGTTCTTAGGGCATGTCATCAACAGAGATGTGATTTTGGTAAGTCCACAGAAGATAGAGACAATTGTAAATTGGCCTACACCAACAAATGTAACAGAAGTCCGCAGTTTCTTGGACTTAGCTAGGTACTACAGAAGGTTCGTGAAGGATTTTTCAAAAATAGTTGTACCTCTTACCCAACTGACACGTAAAGGAGAACCATTTGAATGGAATAATGAAAGAGAATCTGCCTTCCAAGAACTGAAAACAAGATTGACTATTGGACCAGTGTTAATATTGCCCACAGGTATGGAAAACTTTGTGATTTATAGTGATGTATCTTATAAAGGTCTGGGTTGTGTATTAATGCAGGAAGGATGGGTAATTGCTTATGCTTCCTGAAAATTAAGGCCACATGAGAAAAATTACCCAACACATGACCTGGAATTGGCCGCAGTTGTATTTGCTTTGAAAATTTGGCGGCATTACTTGTATGGGGTGAAATGCGAAGTATACACAGATCACAAAAGTTTAAAGTATTTCTTTACTCAGAAAGAGTTGAATATGCGGTAGAGAAGATGGCTTGAACTAATAAAAGATTATGATCTTCATATTTAGTATCACCCTGGAAAAGCCAATACAGTTGCTGATGCCTTGAGTAGAAAATCGATGGGGAGTTTAGCTTGCCTACTTACTGAACAGAAGGAAATCATGCAAGATTTTGAGAAATCTAGGATTGAAGTAGTATTACATGGGCAAAGCAGATTGATAGTCGCCATTTCAGCCGAACCAGCAATCATCTATGAGATCAAACAGAGAAAAAAGGAGAATGAATTCTTCAAAAAGGTAATTGATGAATTTGAAGTAAATCCGAAACTGGGATATAGTGTTGTAAATGAAGTGTTGAAATTCCAAGATAGATTATGTGTTCCAAATATTCTCGAGTTAAAGAGGAGAATTCTCGATGAAGCCCATAAATCGATGTTTGCTATGCATCCGGGTGACAACAATTTGTATCAGGACTTAAAGCAGAGTTACTGGTGGCCAAATATGAAACGTGAGATTGTAGAATATGTGTCTATATGTCTTCAGTGTTAGCAAGTTAAGGTTGAACATAAAAAACCGGCAGGTCTACTTCAACCTCTCCCTATTCACAAATGAAAATGGGAGCACATAACCATGGATTTTGTTGTTGGCCTACCTCGGACACGTAGAGGTATGGATTCTATTTGGGTTATAGTTGATAGACTGACTAAATCTGCACACTTCCTACTTGTGAAAACCACGTATGATGCATATAGACTAGCCACTATTTATGTTGATGAAATTGTTTGTTTACATGGAGTCCAGTGTCTATTGTGTTGGATAGAGATCAGAAATTTGTATCCAGATTCCGGAAAAGTGTTCAAGAGGAAATGGGAACAGAGCTAAGGTTTAGTGCAGCATTCCATCCACAAACCGATGGACAATCAGAACGGACTATACAGACTCTAAAGAATATGCTCAGAATGTGTGCTTTGGATTTTCAAGGGAGTTGGGAGACTTACCTACCATTGGCTGAATTTGCGTATAATAACAATTTCCACTCCAACATTGGCATGGCACCATATGAAGCTTTGTATGGCCGAAAATGTAGATCTCCGATATGCTGGACTAAAGTTGGGGATAGGGTCTTGCTTGGACCTGAGCTTGTGCGAACAACTACTAATAAAATCAAAGTCATCCAACAAAGGCTTAAGACAGCACAAAGCCGACAAAAGAGTTATGCAGATGTTAGGAGAAGGCCTCTTGAATATGAGGTCAGTGATCATGTGTTCATCCGCGTAAATCCGATGAAAGGCCAATTAAGGTTTAGCAAGAAGGGTAAATTATCGCCCTGTTACATTAGACCATTTCAAATTCTAGAAAGGCTTGGTTGAGTTGCTTATAGAGTTGCTTTACCACCGGGAATGGAACAAATGCACAATGTATTTCACGTATCAATGTTGAGGGGCTATCTCTGAGATCCATTCCACGTGATTGACTATCACTGAATAGCACTTGACGAAAATATGGAGTACAGGGAATGGCCAGAATGGATCATTGACTGACAAGTAAAGCAACTGAGAAACAAATCCATTCCAATGATGAAAGTGGAATGGAAATAACATTATGGTACGGATGCCACATGTGAGAAAGAAGAAGAAATGCGACAACACTACCCACATTTGTTTCCAATGGAAGATAACATAATGTTAGAGGACCAAACTTCCTAAAGGGGGGAAGAATGTGACAACCCTACTCTATGTTATGCTAATTAATCTTAATTATGCTTATAATTCTATGCTTGATATAATTTTGAGTGCAAATTATATGATTATATGTGTTTTTGAATTTTTATCTATTCACCGTAGGGAAATTTGTTTGATTTTCTGTTATAAAATTGAAAAATTGAGGGTCGTAGAGGCGTAAAAAATCAAAATTGATTGTACCATTGTGATTAGCATAATTTTTAGAGCGTATGGTGAAATTTAATTAAAAGTTGATTCAGATCGAATTAATTAGATTAAATTGATTAAATTAAGCACAATTAATTAGTTCAAGGAAGTGTGGGAGCCAAATATCGGTAGATTCACTTAGAAGCTTAGGATATATATTATATTCGGCTCCGTCCTGTACGATCCCGAAGCTGAATAGACTAATCAGTCATAGAACCAGTTGAACAAAAAGCCGAGTGTGCATTGGTATACGACAGAAGGGGCCGAATGAACAATCACGCGATGGATTAAGAGTGGGCCCAATCTTGGGGCCTAAAAGCGAATATAAATAGAGGAACATCAACCAAAGAAAGGTATGTGAGAACAACCCAAGCAACTTAAGACTCAAGTAAACAAGAGACCTATACTAATTTGTCCGTCGGAGTGCTAATTCTGGCACCCCCGACCGGAGTGTTAATCCTTTTTTTAGGTGGCGATCAAAGGATCAGGGACGTCTTTCAGGATTCTAAAGTATTTCCAAACCTACTCCGCCATAATTGGTGTCGTCTGTGGGAATACTCAAGCTTATTCATGGTGAGCGTCACAGAAGATCCTTTGATAATCGCTGACGAAACTACACCAAGAGACGACCTCAATCCAAGAAACATGCTGGGACCGGAGAATATCGCTGCGCGACAGTAAACACCCCATTTTTTACCGCTCTTAAGACTTGGGCGCTACTAATTGCTTACTTGGTGATAAAAGCTATGCAGTGCAAATGTTCGATTTCTTCGGTAAGGAGAGAGTAAAATCCCAACCTTACACCCCATTTTTGGACTAAAACTATTTTGACCAAAGATTTTGGACCTTAAAACCCTCTCTTTCAAAATATTTTTGAAACAAAGTTCCTACGATGTTCCGAGGCTCGTATTTTGTTAAATATTGCTTTTTTCGGTAAACCAAGCAAAGACAAAGTGGAAATAAATGAAAGAGAGGTGAACTCTTTGAAAAAAAACTTTGAAAACATCTTGTTTAGAGGTTTGAAGTTGAAGAAAATTGGAGGAGAGGGAAGAAACCTAGTTGGAAAAGAAGTTGGGCATAAACTGTTAAGAGAGAGTCAAACAGCCCTCGCTAAATCAGGCCTATCCTTTTGTACACTTGGACTTAAGTTATGAGGCCACCACCATTGGGAATAAGACTTCCAGGGTTTCATTTTTCACTCAAGAATCTCTTAAAGCTGCGTCCGGATGAGGGATATATGGCTGGTTGAAGTTAGGCATCAATCCGGTTGGACTGAAACTGAGCAGTCTGTACTAAAAGAAGCATATCTCTTCGTACACTTCAAATTTTGATGTGAGGCTTCCACCATTGGAAAGAATACTTCCGGGGCTTCAGTTTAGATACAAGAATGACCTGAAAAGGAGTCCAGATGAAGGAGTTATGCCCGTTTGAAGTTGGACCTGGAGAGCAGAGTTTGTTGTCGACCACGGGTGTGGCTGGTCGGCCATGGGCGTGTACGGTCGGCCACAAATGTCCAGAAAGCTCAGAATTTACAGATATTTCTCCTTCAGCTGTATCACACTGCTCCAGCTGTCTCTAATTTAGATATTTTCGACCAAGGCTTGTATTTTTCTATATATAGAGGCCATATCTCTCATATTGCAAGGTTAGAAAGTTTGGGAGCCTCTCTCTCTCTTGCCCTTTTGTGCATACAAGTAGAGAAACACTTCTAGTTTCCTAGACATCCTTAATCAAACTTGACCACCATTGGGTTGAGATTCCTTGGGACCTTCTTTGAGCTTTAGAAGGTGATTTTAGCTTGATTTGGTGCCTCATTTGTGCCTAAAGTGTGCTTGGCTTCAAGAGGTATAAGACTTACCTTTAAAACTTGTTTTGCATAACTTGTTTTTGCCATCTTTTGTACTGTTTTTGGCCTGGTTTTCAACTACAAAAACCTCTGTTTTTCAGTCCTAAAAATGATGGTTTAAGGCCGTTTTTAGTTAGGGGGTTGTCTCTCCCTTTTGTTCCTTAGCTTGTATAGCTTTTTGTGTTATCTTTCAAGGCTTTCAAACTAAACTTTTTGGCCCTTCAAACCACTGAAATTCAAAGTTATTTCAGTGGTATAAAATATGTTTTGAGGTTCAAAATAGAAGGGGCTAGCCTTCCCTCATTGTGTCTCTCTTGCATGCCTAGTTAGCATTACATGGTAGCCTATTTTTGTAGCTTGTGTTAGCTTAACTTCAGGTTGTTTTAGCTACTATTTTGGCCTACTTTAACTCTGTTTTGGGCTGGTTAAGCCCTTCGAGGCTTGAATTGCATGGCTATAGTGTAATGGTCTTCACTAGCTCATTATTGTAAGGTCTCTAACATGTTGTGCATGTGTTGCTTGCATGTTGTAGCATCATTTAACATGTGATTTCAGTGTATATAGCTCTGTCACACTCTTACTTACTTCACTCTTTTATTGCTTTTGAGAGTTGTGTCTTGAGTCTTGTTTGCGAGCCAACATGTGCGCATGTTTTTCTAGTCTTTTATGCTTCTATCTCAGCATATTTTAGCCACTGTTTTGGCATGTTTAAGCTCTGTCCAGAGCTGGTTTGGTCATTTGAGCTTGGTATTGCATGCCTCTAGTGTAGTGTTCTTCACTAGTCTTGGTGTTGTTAGCTCTTAACATGTTATGCATGTGTTGCTTGCATGTTGTAGTATTATTTTGCATGCCATTTCAGCACGGAAAAGTCTGCAACCTCCCTCTATTTTTCACTTTTCATTTCGCTTTGAAAGTGGTCTTGATCCCCTTGTTGGCTTGAGTGTGAACTTGAGGCTCTCATGCCTAATGGTTTTAATCCTCTCTTGAGGATTTCTCCTAACCAACAGCATGAGACCTCTTTCATGCTCAAGGCTTTTGTGGCTTAGGCCCTCTTTCCAATTAGAGGACTTTCACTATGGACTTAATTGGTTAAAGGACTAATCGGTAATCTAAAATGAGTAAACAAAATGAACCAAGTAAAACTTGAGCAAGTTAAGCATGCATTGCATGTGTTTGGATCGGACGTTAATCTAAACACAAGAAATGGGGGACATTTCATACTCAAAGTGATTAAACGTGTCATATTTCTTGGTCGCCATCACCCTTGATCATGCATGATAGGGTGGTGGTCCTTTGAGTCTTATTTGTGCATTCATTGACTTTGTACAAGCTTGACTCGTTGGCCATCATGCATTGAAATGCTTAGTTGATGGCTTGAGAGCCAAGAATTACACTCATTTGAGCTTGAGAAATGATAAGGAGGGTAATAGTACATATATTATATGAGAATACACTGCTTTGCCTCTGTTTGCTCTCCATTGCAGCAAAAAAGAGAATTCCAGGGAAAGGGTGCCCGACCGGCCACCAGTGGTGGCCGACAGCCACAAACAGTGGCTGACCGGCCAGTAGTAGTGGCCGATAGCCACCTATGGTAGCCGACCAGCCATCAGTGGAAAATTTGTTCAAAATGTTCCTGTGTTGGGGCAGAAGCAGTCTAGAAATGGATGCAATGTTCAGAGATCAAGGCGAGTGCAAACAGAGGCAACCGATTGCAAGGCGGTGGATTTTCGAAGGGAAGCCAACCGAGCATGCATGCGTCCCTCGCCCTCGAGGCCATTTAAATTGCTTTACTAGTTAGTTAGCGTAGCTAATTATTCAATTCAAGTGTTGTATCTTAATTAGCTTAGCATAGCTAGTTATTCAATTTGTGTTGTAATAATTAGTTAACTAGAATAATTAATTAGTTTCGTTTTGTAATAATTAGCTTAGCTTAGTGTAGCTTAGCTTATTCATTTGGACCTTCCTTCGCGATGGCATAATGTTGTAATAAGGGTGCGTGTATTTGTGCATGTCTTCTAACCCTACGTCTTTCTCCCTTTTATTTATCCGCTTTCGATGGTTAGATTAGGGACACGTTTTTCAATTAGCATACCTTATACTCACATGTTTGCATCATTCATTTGTCTTGCATGCACCGAGGCTCGACGCATCATTCAAACCGTATTGTATTTCAATACCTATTTGAATACGTGTATCAATTGTTGCATTCATATGCCATCTTAGATAGTCGAGCCTATTAGTTACATTATTATATTGTTACATTAGGCATCTTGTACAGTTAGGATCATACATATTTCTAACTAGCTTTTGTTTTGGCTTGGAGTACACTATAAATTTTACGCTTTAGCATACTTGCATGAGTGTGAGTGTTGCCATGTTTCGCATGCTTGCCATGAGGCTATTTACTTAAGTGATTAACTGCATAAATGCCTGTGGGTGAAGGCTTTATTGCTTGAATTGGAATAATTCGACAAATGTGAGTTTTAAGCCTACTTTGCGAAGTGGCAAATCATCGTATTTTAAGCCCATCATGTTTGATGGCAAATCCGCGCTTAAGCC
Organism: Camellia sinensis; assembly: GCF_004153795.1. NCBI lineage: Eukaryota > Viridiplantae > Streptophyta > Magnoliopsida > Ericales > Theaceae > Camellia > Camellia sinensis. Next base: position 687,965 of record NW_021025493.1, on the reverse strand, counting down.
CACTTGAGGTGGGCATTTTCAGACCATTTTCGAAAGCAAAACATGAGTTGAATTGTTCCAATTCTTGCAACTTAGTCTATACTTGTTTATGTGTGCGTCACATAGTAAAGTAGGATTAATAACTGGAATAAGAACACATGTGTTTATAAAACAACATATCATGCTTAGTAAAGGCCAATCCTTTGATCGGGCGAGTGGGGGTGCTCATTTGAAGACCTTCCCCTCTCATACCCAAGTTCCAGAGCCGAGGCAACTTTGGTGATAACGGACACGTGGCCTTTGGCACGAGTTAGGGTTTCCTAAATTTCTCAAAAATAAAATATTTAGGTGACGACTCTGTAATCTGGAAAAGCAGTCCATGTTTGGCGCTTTTTGACTCAAAATCTGATTTTCCAAAAATTATTTGCGGGATTGGACTCTTTGGTGTTTATCAGTCTTACATTGTGAGATTAGATTCAAAACCGTGACAGGAGTTTGAACTGTAGGAGACCAATTCAAGCTCTCCGAAAGGGGACGCGAAGAAAGTCGAGTCTACAGCGACGTGCCTTGAACTTTGATTCAGTAGCTCAAACCTCACCCTCAACTTCAATGCATGAGACAATGCAGACGATTATGGATCAGGCAAAGAAAAATGAATAGCGGCTAGAGAACATGATGGTTGAGAATGAGCGTCTGCGCCAGAATTTGGCCTTGGAGGTGGCGAAATCCCAACAAGCCGCATGTCAAGACCGGGGTCGACCTTCAGGAAAGAAGGATGGTCGCCGACGTCGACTTTAGAAACGCAATAATGATAGTGATTCAGACTCACCATCCCTGGAGCCCAGAAAGAAAGGGCGCGTTGATGTATCCAACTCATCTGAAGGAAGTCCATATGTAATGCATAGACGAGGGAGAAGCGATGATTCGGATGAGGAAGATAAACATGACCCATTCATGTGACGAATTGCCAGGGCTGTGCTACCCAAAAAGCTCAAGGCACCGTCGTTCACCCTCTATGACGAAAATCAGACCCCACTAATCACATTCGTCATTACAAGCAAGCGATGACGCTCCATGTTGACGACGAAGCTCTCATGTGTCGAATATTTCTAAGTAGTCATGGACCACTGGCCATGAGGTGGTACTGTAAACTAGAGCCGGCATCGATTAAGAGATTCCACCAACTCCAAAAGTCATTCAGGACGAGATTCATCACTAATGAGGTCTAGCCGAAGCAAGTCGATTCTCTTTGGGCCATGCAAATTAAACCGAAAGAAACTCTTTGTGAATACTCGGCCCACTATTGGAAGTGCTTTAATCTGGTAGATGATGCTTGCAATGATTTCGTGGCCATCACTGCCTTTAAGATGGGATTGCATCCTGATAGCCCCCTCCTCAGTTCATTAACCGGGCATCCCCCCAAAACCGTTTGGGCATTAATGAAGAAGGTCGAAGAATACTGCAAAGTGGAAGACGATGCCCTTCAAGTCAAAACCGGACGTAAAGCCGTTGAGATGGCCATGTCAGGAACTGCTTAGCCGATTAGCGCCGTGCCACCAAGAAGCCCCGAGCGGTGGAATCGGCCTAAACGAGACAAAAGGCGTGACTCGTGCCGATCAAACGACCAATGTTCACATCGAGCCAATGAACAGTATCAAATGGATAGCAGGCGCACAAGGCGTTCGGGCAAGAAATACACAGAGCTGATAAAGCCAATCAATAAGATTCTGTCGAAAATACAACACCTTCCGTTCTTCAAGTGGCCGCCCAAGATGACGGAACCTCCCGATGCGAGAAGACAAGATAAAAGGTGTGAGTATCATAAAGACTATGGTCACGAAACCGATAGTTGTTATGCATTAAAAGATCACCTTGAAGAATTGGTACAAGACAACAATCTTACGCAACATGTCCAAAAGAACAATTCAATAAACACAGTAGCTCCACGGCCGGAGTCACCTCCTCTTGGTGTAATTCATATGATATACAGCATGCCGGTGTCACTCGAGGTGCACACAATCCAGTTGCCATCTATCCCCTATAGCCCAATGACGCCAGCGAAATGGCCCCACGACACTGGAAGGATCAGTTTCGATGACAGTGATTTAATTGGAATGACGCACCCCTACATTAATCCCCTCGTCATCGAGCTACGCGTAAACAAATTCACCATTGAGCATGTTCTCATTGACCAAGGCAACACTTCGGAAATAATGGATTACAAAAATTTCGTCAAATTTGGTTTTACCGACTCGGACCTGTCTCCGACTGATTACCCGTTATTCGGCTTCAATGCTAACCTGGAGTATCCTTTAGGAAAAATCACACTACCGATACGGGCCGACACCAGATCAGTAGACGTAGAAGTTTTAGTTGTCAAGCTACCTTCGCCGTATAATCTCATCATGGGCAGAACTTGGATACATACGATGCAAGCCGTGCCAAGCACCTACCACCAACTACTTTGTTTTCCGACTGAATACGGTATCGAACAAATTCGCGGCTCTCAGAAATCGGCACAGCATACTATCTTCTAACTGCTAAGAGACCAAAAGAACTGGAAGTGCATTCGATTGAGGTACTAGATAGGGAGAGCCTCAAAGACATTGGGAGGATCCCAAGTGAAAAGGCAACCGAAGCCCTGTATCGGGTCGAAATTGACGGAAGTCCTAACAAGTTCTTCATAATCGGCACTTCCTTGGATAAAGTTGAAAGACAAGAGTTGGTATCCTTCTTACTCAGCAATATTGATGTTTTTGCATGGTCCTCATACGAGATACCAGGAGTGGACCCATCAATGGCCCAACATCGCTTAAACGTTGATCCGAAATGTAAGCCAATTATTCAGAGAAGTCGGCGGTCAGCCACGGAGCATACTTTGGCCGTTGTTAAAGAAGTAGATTGGTTACTTGATGCCGGGGCGGTTCGCGAAGTGACCTATCCTCCATGGTTGTCCAATACTATGGTCGTAAAGAAGAAGAATGGCTCTTGGCGTGTGTGTGGATTTCACAGACTTGAACAAAGCTTGTCCCAAGGACTATTTTCCCCTGCCCAAAATAGACCAACTCGTAGATGCAATGGCACATCATCAACGCATGAGCTTCTTGGATGCCTACAAGGGCTATCATCAAATTGTCATGCATCCGGAGGATCAAGAAAAAACTGCATTCCTCACCCTAAAAGGAACCTATTGCTACAAGGTCATGCCTTTTGGGCTGAAAAATGCAGGGGTAACTTATCAAAGATTAGTAACTGCCACGTTCAAGGAACAACTCGACCGTACCATGGAAGTATACATCGATGATATGGTGGTCAAATCCAAGGAAAAGCACTCCCATCTAGCCGATTTGTCAAAAATATTCGGCATCCTTCAAAAGTACAAGATGAAATTGAACGCTTCTGTAGACACCCCATTTTTGACCGACCTTGAGACTCAGATGTCACCAGTTGAGCACTTGGTGATATTGCATAATGTGCTCGTTCAGAAGTTTCAGAGTCACGGCCGTGAGCCCTGCCTTCGGACTTCCGAACCCTCTTTTGTGCTTTGCCTCGGTTTGCAAACCAGGCTCGATTTTCACTGTTTCTTTTCCTGAGGGGAGGGAGGGGTCCCGTAGACCATCTCTCAGTGGCCGTGGGCTACATTTTGTGGCCGCAGGCCATTTTGCACATTTCGGAGTCCGGTTTCCCGTTTTTCGGGACCGTTGGCCGTGTGCCTCGGTTCGGGACCACCTGACCATCTCCATTTGTTCTGATTTCTGGCATACTTCCTTTTTACTCCCTTTTGAGGGACACTGGGGTCTGAGAAACCCACTTCGTGGCCGAACGCCACTTTTGGTGCTTAACAGCTCATTTTCGGGGCCCCGAACTACGTGTTTTGGCCCCCGAGCATTCGTTTTGCATCGGTTTTCGTTCATTTTTGGCAGGTACCTCTATTTTATCCCCAAGAAGGTCACTGCAGGGTGGGAGGCCAGCAATTATCTTGGCAACCAGTTATGTTCCATTTTCGCCCTCCGGCGCCCGTTTTTCGCACTTCCGGGCTAATGTTGAACACCTTGGGGCCACTTTCTTAAACTTTGAACCACATATTTGTGTTGTATACGCATGGGAGGACCCTAAAAGTTTATGGCCGGCCATTAATTCCATTTGAACCTTTTGAACCCCTCCTCAAAATGGCTTGTTCTCTCTCCTGTTTTAGAGTTTCCAAATTCGAACCACAGGGTTGTGAAGAGGAGACCTGGGAGGCCACCAATATGTGGTGGCCGGCCATTAAAGCAACTTGGCCTTTTTGACCCTTGGTCGGCCGGCTAGGGGAGGTGGTCGGATGGCCACATCCAAGTCCAATAATGGGCCGGCCATGTTCCTCTCTCTGCACACTTTACAGCTGTATAGCTGTTTCCCCCAGAAAATATCCCAATCCGGGGGATATTTTGTAGGGGAAAGCTTGCCTCCTTTTTCCCCCACCTTTACACCCTCTTTTTGTTCCTTATAGCCAGCTGCCAACACTTGTATGAGGGGTTGGAACAAAATTGCTTTGAAGCTTTACATACAACTCTCCCTCTATCTCTCTCATTTTCTCAAAAATATCCAAGTTCTACACCTCATTTCTTCATCATCTTCAAGCTCTACCATCACCACTCCATTTCAGCAGTAAGGGGAGGAACTCCACATTTCTAAGCCATACATGCTTATTGATTTGAGCTCCGACCAAAACAGAAAATGGCCTTCTTTTAAGCTCATTTTCTTGTTTCATTAAGGGCTCAACCCTGTTTGAGCCCTCGATATTTCACTTGCTTCAATATCCTCCTTGAATGCCATTTTCTTGCATGCTTTGGCAGCCCATTATGCTTCCATTTTTGGATGATTTACAGGCCTAGAGATGGCCTTATTTTAACCTTATTAACATGTTTCATTAAGGGTCTTTGGCTGTTTGTGGAATATTTTGCGTACTTTGTGTTGTAGCCACTTTTGAGCCTCATTTTGCATTGCATTTCTAGCACGTTTGTATACTGTTTTTGGGTTTTTACAGTTCTGGAAATATGCTTATTTTTGGTCCCTCTTCAATGTTGTAGAAGGGAATTTTTCAGTTTGGGCATTGCATATACCACTTGCCTCTTTGGCCACCTTTTGGCCCTTTTTCTTGCATAAGAACTTAGCCTTGTCTATGATTGTTTTTGGGGTTTTTACATTTCTGTAAATATGCATAGTTTGGGCCCATCTTCAACTTTGTTGAAGGGCCCTAACCTGTTTGAGGACATCAGCTATGAGTTGCTTCTTAATCCCATGTTTAGGGCCATTTCTTGCATGCTAGTTTTGCCCTATCTTGGTTTGCTGTTTGGCCATGTTTTGTACTAGTAAAATGCTTATTTTGGGGCTGCCTTGCTTCTGTCTTTTCATTCCATGTACCAATTATGCATTCTTGGTATAGCTATAGGCCATTTCGGGTCCCTAATTTTGCATTTCGGGAGAGATTCCATGCATCGGGTGTGTTTTCGCCTCATTTCGGGGCTGTTTTCCCCCACATTTCTTTATTGAAAATCCATTAGCATGTTTGCATACCATTTTCATGTCATTTGCATTGCGTATGCCATTGCCTCGGTTTGCGTGCCCGTGTGCACGCACTTCGAGGCACTTCATTTTCATCTACCGGCTTCTTATGTGAGTGTGGCTGAGGCTCTCTCATGTTAAGTGTAAGCCCATATCATATTTTCATGTCATTTGCATTGCGTATGCCATTGCCTCGGGTTGCGTGCCCGTGTGCACGCATTTCGAGGCACTTCATTTTCATCCATCGGCATCCTATGTGAGTGCGACTGAGGCTCTCTCATGTTAGTATAAGTCCATATTGCATTCTATATGCCATTTCCATGCCATTGCATTGCATATTGGAAAAATTCTTATTTTTGGGCTGCCTTGCTACTTTCTATTCATTGCATGTCCATATTGTGCATGTTTGGTATAGCTATAGGCCATTTCGGGTGCCAAAATGCATATTTTGGGACTATTCCATGCATCGGGTGTGTTTTCGCCTCATTTCGGGGCTGTTTTCCCCCACATTTCAGTGCTGAAATTCCATTAGCATGTTTGCATATCATATTTTCAGCCATATTGCATTGCATATGCCATTGCCTCGGTTTGCGTGCCCGTGTGCACGCATTTTGAGGCACTTCATTTTCATCCATCGGCCTCTTTTGTGAATGTGGCTGAGGCTCTCTCATGTTAGTGTAAGCCCATATCATATTTCCATGTCATTTGCATTGCGTATGTCATTTTCTCGGTTTGCGTGCCCGTGTGCACGCATTTCGAGGCATCTCATTTTCACAGCATAGTGCATACTAGGTTGTATCTTAGATCGCATTCATGCATTTTTGCGGTTTACGTGCCCGTGTGCACGCACTTTGAGGCATCTCACTTTCATAGCATTGTGCATACTAGGTTGTATCTTAGATCGCATTCATGCATTTCCTCGGTTTGCGTGCCCGTGTGCACGCATTTCGAGACATCTCATTTTCATAGCATTGTGCATGCTAGGCTGTATCTTAGTTGCATTCATGCATATTGCATTGTGTTCGGAATAGGAGTTAGCCCGGGCGCGGGAAACGAGGTGTGTTTCGTACTCCGAGTGACGGAACGCGTCTCAATTCCCCAGTCATCGACACTCCGGATCATCCATGATGGAGTTAGGTTTTGTTGTGTTTTCATGTGCATTCATTCTACATTGAATTGCGCAATTCGGCTCCTCGGCCATCATGCATCGATATGCGTGATTGGTGGCACGAGGATCGAGGCATGCATATATTTGTGAAATACATTGCTATGCCCCTTTCCTGCTCTCTGTTGCAGCAAAAAAAATCAAGAATCAGCAACTTTCCGGAGTTTGGCGCGCATTTCAAGAAAAAGTGCAAACAGAGGCTAATCGGGGCATCGCCGTGGATTTCCGCGCAAAGACACCCGGGCATGCATCATTCATCATCCGGAGCGGAGTCAAGGCAGTCCCTGGCTTGTATGCCAGTTTTACTTGCTTTCTTAGTTAATTCATTAATTAATTAGGAATTTTTATATTTCGGGACTGTAATATTCTTTTATTCGGGACTGTAATATTCGGACTGTATATTTATTTGGACCCTCTACGCGAGGGCACAACTGTAATAAGTGTGCGTGTGTGTGATGTATGTCTTCCAACCCCACGTCTTTCTCCCTTTTATTTATCCGCTTATGATGGTTAGATTAGGGCATATTTCAATTAGCATACAGTATGATAGCATGTTTGCATTCATTCATCTGTTTTGCATGCACCGGGCTCGGCGCATCATACTAACCGCATTTGTATTTCAATTCCAAAGTTGAATACTTGTGTGCATTCATACATTTGTCTTACATTCATCGGGCTCGGCACATCATGCTAACTGCACTTGTATTTCAAATCCAAGTTGAGTACTTGTTAGTTGCAGCATTTCACATGCCATTCTTTAGGATAGCCGAGCCTATTATAGTTGCATTTTGCATGTGCTGCATTATCCATCTTAACATGAATTAGGATCATGCATTGATTTCTAACTAGTTCTTTATTTTGGCTTAGAGTACACTGTGAGTATTTATGCTTTAGTATACTGCATGTGTGTGAGTGTTGCCATGGTAGCATGCTTGCCATGAGGCTATTTGCTTAAGTGTTTAACTACCTGAATGCCTGTGGGTGAAGGTTGGATTGCTTGAATTGGAACAATTCATTGAAATCGGCATTTTAGCCTACTTACGAGTAGCAAACTTCAAACCATTTTCCAAACAAACGGATATGCGATGCTTTGTTCCAAATTAGGCGATCTAGTCTATATTTGTTTTGCTCCGCACATCACATAGTAATTCTAGCTAATTAACTCGAATAAGAACACATGTGTTTTCAAAAACTAGATATCATGTTTAGTAGTGGCCGATCTTTGATCGGGTGAGCGGGGGTGCTCATAGATGACCTTCCCCAATTGTAACCAAGTTCCCGAGCCGAGGCAACTTTGACGATGACGGACACGTGGCCTCAGGCACGAGTCAGGGTTTCCTAAATCGCCTCAAAATAAAATATTTAGGTGGCGACTCTGTATCTGGCAAAGCAGTCCATGTTTGGCACTTCTTTCTTAAAAATCAGTTTTCCAAAACGATTTGCCAGATTTGGACTCTTTGGTGATTTATCGGTCTTGCATTGCACTTTGCGAGATCAAATTCAAAACTGTGACATTTGAGTCCGAACTATAGGCATGAGGCCCTCGGGGGCGCGTCTACAGTTTCTGGCGACTCTGCTGGGGAGATTTAGAGAGCTTGACTCGAACTCATGATATTTTGTTTTGTCTATACTTATGTGTTTCCTTGCATTGCATTTGCATTGGTGCGCCTAGGACACCGTGTTTGCCGTATGCTATTCCTGAACGGTTTGCCGGAGGCCCGCTTTGAGAAGCGTGCCATAAGGCTGACCGGTTGCGAGCTCTGGCATGACGGGAACACAAACCTCAGTTTTTACCGGGGCACCCTTTTCGACCATTCGACCTAGTGCATATTCGGAATCCATAGTTACTATTCCAAACTAGGACAGGTTGTTTAACTGATTATAGGTTGTTTGAAACCGCTCTATGCATAGTGAAACCCTAGCTCCTGACAAAATAGGACAGGGGAATCCAACCCCTTCATAGGGGTGTTTTGGCTCTCACTTATCTGTTATGTGCTTTAGAGTGCGTCTCTACAGGAATGCATGTATCAGTTTGTAAGTCTGGGCATCATGCTTGCGGGCATTACTATCAGTATTTGGGAGTTAGCTTTACCTGTGGGTATCAGACTCAGATTTTGAGGCCGAATTTTGGGGCGAAATTCAGTAGAGGGCACACTCATTCAACTACGCTCGTATCTATTCAGATGGAATCAGGCTGAGATGCTGTCTGTTTTTCTCTTCTGCTAGGTAGTCTGGGAACCTTAGCTTCAGAAGGCTCTAATATCCCCCGAGGTTCATCGAACTTGTGCTGATAGACTTTTTCAGGTCAGAGATTCAGTTCAAGGGCAATCAATGTTCCTCCGCCAGAGGCAGAGTAAAAAGGCAAGTCAGGCACAGATCACCAGTTCAATAATCTTCGGATCAGCGGTCATTATCCACCTCACCTGTGCGCAGTTGGGGCAAGGTAAATAGGTCTAGTCGGGCACAAATCACCAGTTCAGCGATTACCAGATCACTGGCCCTTATCCACCCCACCAGTAAACAGTCAGGCTGAGGTCTCAGTTTCTACTGCAGGGATAGATACCAATCAATCAGATGGAACAGCAGAACACGTCAGGGATGGAGGCCATGATGCGCCAGATGCAAGAAAGTATGAAACTCATGCAGCAGGACGCCGCCCGTCAGGAGGAATTTGCCAAACAGCAGGCTGCGATCATGGCTCAGCAGGCCGAGCTCATCATCAAGCTGCAACAGCAAAGCGACGCGTCCACCTCACAACAAGTTCCTCCCCTAACAGGAGCTCCAGCACCTGGGGAGACGCCAAATGTCCAGGAAGGTACGGATATTCCGGCAGGGCCGGCTCCGCCCCCAGTTTTACCTCAACTATCCAAGATCCATACCAATCTACCGGACTCTCCCTTCAAGTTCGAGGTCGACCCCACAGCGTTGATGTTGAGCAAGCTGGAAAAGTTGTTCAAGAAATCCCAGGGGCTAAAGTCCATCCCGGGCATTGAGGACGGGTACACCGACGCAGCTGTAACTCTGCCGGACAGGTTCAAGATGCCTCACATCGACCGTTTTGATGGGTCAGGAGATCCCATGGTACACCTGAGTTTGTTTTCAGATGTTTTGCGCCCGATGGGCTTGACAAGATTACAGAAGCTCTCCCTTTTTGGCAGGACCCTGCGGGTATGCAGTCACCTGGTATGCCAAATTGGAGGATTCAGTGAAACAAAGCTGGGAGGAGATGGCCGAGGCCTTCGTCGCACAATATCATACAATACCCAAATCGAGATTACGACCCGTGATCTTGAGACGATGAGGCAGGAGCCGAAGGAGAGCTTCTCAGGAATTCGTGACCCGGTGGGCGAAGGCCTCGATGATGACTCTAAGGCCTACTGATAAGGATCAAATCCGGATAATTGTGCGCAATCTCCAGCCCAAGCTAATGCAGAAAATGATTGTGATCCCCTTCCCTACCTTTTCAGATTTGCATGAGATAGGAGCACAGATCGAGGACGCTATGAAGCAAGGCCTTTTTGACCAGGAGAAGGAGCAGCCCAGGAGGGTGTTTTCCCGCAGTTCGAATGCGACCACCAGTGGTGATGCAGCTGCAAGATCTTCTGATGTGGGCATGGTGGCTACCACCGTATCAAAAACAGCTACCCTATTCGCCGGTGCGTCCGGAAGTAGCTCACAAGGAACCAAATACCCACCCCGAGTTAAGAGGGTTTTCACCCCGCTTTATATGCCCTTGTCAAAAGCTCTAGAGGCCTTAATCCGGAAAGGGCATCTGAAACCGTTGGAACAACGGCCCCTACCCGATCCTATCCCTGCAAAGCATGACCATACTAAGTACTGCGCATACCATCAACAAACCGGTCATGACACTGACAGTTGCTTTCGTCTGCGCCATGATGTACAAGATCTGTTTGACAACAGAGTTATCCCCGCGCCAGTCCAGCAAAGTCCATCGGCACTTGATCAGTGAATCTGTGGGAGATAATGTGATCTGACCAGAGATTGAACCAGCTGCGGATGGGGTTCAGATTACTCCAGTTGTGGTGGATGGCATGCACTGTTTTGAGCAATGTACAAGTGCTGTTAATTTTGCATTCTGACCTGGGTATTGGGACAGTCTTGTTATTTTGTTTTTGAGTCTGTCTTTTGTCTTGAGTCAGTCTCTTTTTTGGTTTTGGGTCTGTCTTGTTGAGTCAGTCCCGTTGTATAGGAGTCGGGTGATTCCGGGGGGTGTTACCTCGGGCATCACCATTTTGTTTTGTGTCTGTCTTTTTCGTTTTGTTTTGAGTTCATGTTTTCGCCAAGGAGCCGGTAACACCAACAGATTTGAATGAAACAACAGTAATTTTGCACTTCTGTGTTCGATTCTGCCGATGTGCATTGTGCAGAAATCTGAATGACATGGCAGTGCATGTCCACCATGCCTCTTGTGCCCCAGAATCATTGCATTGACCTACGTTTTCCAAACCTGTGTTTTGAACACTACGGTAAAATAAAGAGGAAGGAATTCCTTGGGATTTGCAAAACTTTGATCATTTGAGAGAAAGAGAGGCATGCTAAGCCCTTAATGAATGAAATCATGCTTGTTAGCGTGAGTACTGAGAAGGACCCTGGCTTGATCCAGACTGGTTTCACACTACCTTCAGCGCGAGCGATTTGTCGCTTTCTTAAAAACTTTCAAAAACAAAATGTTTTGCGCGGTCCTGCGAAGACTAATGTGGAATCGCTCTTGAGATTGTGCAGTTTAGGATCGCTCTCAGCCTCGAGACTTGAGCCCTTGCTTTCAAACCTTGACCTTGAATTCAGAAGGTTCAACGATCAACTACGATGTGAGGCCTGCGTGGCCGGATTCAAAGCAGCCCTCGAACAAGAGGCCAGGAAAATCGGGTCAAGAAGATCAGATGTCATCAAAATAAGCTTGCGAAGCTAGAACAACAGCCATTCTCCTGGATTCAGATAATTTCAGGATCTCAAAACCATTTCGCATGGACTTACAACACTTTTACCCTTGAGAGGCTCACTGGGTCGAAAACCCAGAAGGGCGACCCAGGCAAAAGTTAGAGTAAAAGAAAAATACAAAAAAGAAGCAATACAAAAATGCAAAAGAAAACAAAAAAGAGAACAAAAAAAGAAAGATGCAAAGAAAAGAACAAAAAAGAAAATCAGGAAAAAAAGGAAAAAGAAATGAAAAGAATTGAAAAGAAAAAAAGAACAAAGCTCGCAAGGTCGAAAACCCACAACGGGCGCCTTGGCAAAAGTTAGAGCCTAAAAAGGAGAGGTTAATACCCGAGTGTACCTTAACCCCGAACTACGTAAGGCTTGATTCCCATCATTGGGATATGTAGGCAACTTCATTCTGAAGTCCAGCCCTAAAACACTTCAAATTCGATCATGTCAGGCTTGATTCCCATCTTTGGGATACGTAGGCAACTTCATTCTGAAGTCCAGCCGTAAAACACTTCAAATTCGATTGTGTCCATGCGATGGTTCTAGTCATCTTTGTCTTCTCTGTATCTGAGGATTTGGTTGCGTTCGTCGCTCTGAGGACTGCCCACAAAGCGCTGCGGTGCCATCTAAACAAGGGGCAACTTTCCGTTGCCATTCAATGCGCTGCGGTGCTATCCAGACAAGGGGCAACTTTCCGTTGCCATTCAATGCGCTGCGGTGCTATCCAGACAAGGGGCAACTTTCCGTTGCCATTCAATGCGCCGCGGTGTCATTTCAAACAAGGGGCAACTTTCCGTTGCCATTCAGAACGCCGCAGTGTCTTTCAGACAAGGGGCAATTTTCCATTGCTATGGATCCGAGGTTGTGCATCTCAAGAGCGGGTCCCGTGCTCGTTGAGCAGTGGCCGTTTGCAAAAATAGTTTTTGAGAATTTTTTAATGAAGTTGACTAATCTTCTCGAAAAGTATTCATTTTTTCAAAACTGGACCATTTCTCGGACCCAAAAAAAAGAGGTAATCTCTCAGTGCTCACAGCCTAACTTGCATGATTTTAAATTAGAAAATTGAACAAGCATGTTTATCTAACTCTCATTTTGGTCAAAATTTTTAGGAGAAAACTAAAACAAAAAATGGTCAAAATGATGAACTAGGGGCACAGTTGAGTCAGGCTTCCTGTCTTCCCCATTATCAACATACTTGCCAAGAAGGACACTGTACCTGCCAGAATAGGGCACAACTGAAGTTAACAACAAAGGGCTGAAAGCTCTCTCATCCTCCAAGCAGCGAGGTATCAAGCCGAGTGCGAAGCACGAATTGGAATGGGTCGAGATGCTCCATTCCCTCATCCGGCGCATCGACAGATGTCACCGAAGGAAATAGCCGTGAGCTTATTATGTTGGGTGTGAGCCCGCAACTTCCTGTTCATCCATCCACCACCCAGGGGAGGGATGAAAAATGAGAGATTGAAGAATAGAGAGATGTGCGATGAGAGGAAAAGTGAGAAGAGGGCTTTTTCAGAAAAAACAGAGCTTGAGGGCCAAGTGATGTGAGAACCACAAATGAGAAAGGGTGGGAAACACTACCCGGTGAAACAGGCTCCCTGTGCACGTCTGAGTGTCGTGTCTTTTGTTTTATCTCGATTCTTGTTTTGAGTCGTTTCGAGTGTTACTCAATGTGTTTAGGTTGTTTCCCTTTTGTTTTCCGTGTTGAGTTGTCTTGCTGTGTTCAGTCATAGGCTCGATACCCGGTCAAAAGCTCATCTCTGAATTTCAAAAATAAAATTGTTTTGTGCTCCGAGTGCCGTGCCATTCTCCACATTTATACAAAACAAGGTTTGTTCTTTCATAAAATCGCAGGGTTCAACCCAGGTCATGCGAAAACAGTAGAACTAGGACCTATTTGAAGCTATATGGGTTCCAGACTACAAAGCAAAAGCAAAAGTGTCGTTCTCCACATCTGTGCAAAACAGGATTCGTTCTTTCATAAAACCGCAGGGTTCAACCTAGGTCATGTCAGAACAGTAAATCCAGGATCTATCTGAAGCTATATGGGTTCCAGACTGCAAAGCAAGAGAAAAGAGGAAATGTCGAGCATCTAAGTTTGTTTTAACTTCAGTAAGTTCTGAGATTGCATTCCGTGTGTACCTCTTCAGGTCTTGCCAATGCTCCGAAGTCCTCTACCTCAAGCTCAAGATCAAGTTTGCTTCAAGACAAAATGGCGATCAAAAGTGCTCTCCCTGAATACCATTCCCTGCTAGAGGCATCTTGGCTGTGTTGCTCTCCCTGAGTACCATTCCCTACCAGAGGCATCTTGGCTATGTTTGTAATGAGTTCCTAGGAGACCAACTGCGACAGTGGAAATTAGAGTTCGAATGGCTAATGCCTAGAACGCAAAGGTTCGGGATTTCCGAGACTAAAGTCTGGTTTAAATACCCAGAGGCGTGACCTCGGCTTGAAATCTGTATGGAAGCCCCATAGGTTGAGATAGCGTGTATGCACCTCAATTCTGGATACTGAACCAACCTAGTCTGTCACCCCGTTGGACAATAGGGAAAGTTGTGAATATGATCAGGAAAAAAGGCAACGTCCAAAGTGTTCTACATGAAGAATCCTTGTCAGTATTTCAGAGCCTTTATACTGTGAGTTGAAGGTTGATTCCCATCTTTGGGATACGTAGGCAACTTCATTATGAAGTCCAGCCACAAACACTTCCAAATCGATTGTGTCCATGTAATGGTTTTGATCATCTTCGCTTTCTCTGTATCCAAGAATTTGGTTGTGTTCGTCACTCTGAGGACTGACTACAATGCGCTGCG
>NW_021025493.1:648920-665979 GCF_004153795.1 Camellia sinensis | reverse complement strand
CAGAGTCTCGGCTGCGAGAAATGAGCCTTTAACTTTTAAAGAGGCTATGTCCAGTCCTGAAACTCCTTTATGGAAAGAAGCTGTCAACAGTGAAGTTGAATCCATCTTGCAAAATCACACTTGGGAATTAGTGGACTTGCCACCAGGTTGTAAACCTCTTGGGTACAAGTGGATTTTTAAAAGGAAAATGAAAATGGATGGATCAATTGACAAATACAAGGCAAGACTTGTGATCAAAGGTTTTAGACAAAAAGAAGGTCTTGTTTACTTTGACACATACTCACAGGTTACTAGAATAACATCCATTAGAATGTTAATTCCCATTGCATCTTTATACAATTTAGAAATTCATCAAATGGATGTGAAAACCGCTTTCTTAAATGGTGAGTTAGACGAAGAAATTTACATGGAGTAACTAGAAGGTTTTTCTGTCTAGGAAAAGAAAAGAAAGTGTGTAAATTGGTTAAATCATTATATGGTTTAAAACAAGCGCCAAAGCAATGGCATGAGAAATTTGACAAAGCAATGATGTCAAATAGATTCAAAATTAATGAATGTGACAAATGTTTTTATATTAAAAACACAAACAAAGGCTATGTTATAGTATGTCTTTATGTGGATGATATGCTCATCATAGGTAGTAATAATGACATGATTAAAACTACCAAAAAAATGTTAAATAAACATTTTGACATGAAGACATGGGGATTGCAGATATAATTCTTGGTATGAAAATTACCAAAACATCAGAAGGTTATGCTTTGTCACAATCACATTACATTGAGAAAATACTTGACAAATTTAGTAAAGATGATAATCATCTTACTAGAACACCTGTGGAGGTTAATTTGCTTCTTTCTAAGAATGTACAGGAAAGTATTTCTCAATTCGAGTATGCTCAAATTATTGGAAGCTTAATGTACTTGATGAACTGTACTCGCCCAGATATAGCTTATGCAGTAAGTAAATTAAACAAATATACGAGTAATCCAGGAGTAGAACACTAGAAAGCAATTATAAGGGTTCTAAGATATTTCCGATTTACTTGTAACATTAGGCTAAATTATATTAGATACCCAGCAGTACTTGAAGGATACTATGATACAAACTGGATATCGGATACTAGAGACTCAAAATCCACCAGTGGGTATGTCTTTACACTTGGTGGTAAGGCTGTATCTTGGAAATCTTCCAAACAAACTTGCATTGCTAAGTCTACTATGGAATCAAAATTCATAGCTTTAGATAAAGCTCAAGAAAAACCAGAATGGCCTTGCCACTTCCTTGAAGATATTCCGATGTGGCCAAAACTAGTGTCTTCTATATGCATACATTGTGATAGTCAATCAGTAATTGGTAGAGTACAGAGTCATATGTATAACGGTAAGTCACGATACATTCGTCGTCGACATAACACCGTGAGATAACTACTCTCTAATGGAATTACTTCCATTGAATATGTGAAGTCTAAAGACAACATAGCGGATCCACTAACCAAAGGGTTAGTAAGAGAGTTAGTTGAAAATTCATCGAGAGAAATGGGACTTAAGCCTATTAAATAAGAGTTACCACAACGGCAACCCAATCTAGTTGACTGGAGATCCCAAGATCTAGGTTCAAATGGACAACCGAGTTGTGTATGACTCATAAGGATCACTGGGGAGTCAAACTCCTACCCATTGTTATGATGAAATAGTGATATCTGCAGCGTTTTAGGTTAAGTAAAATTTTAATGATTTTTATATCTAGGTAAACCTAATAGAGTATGGCAGGATACTCTTTATAAGAATCACCTATGTAAGTGTGAACTGGGCCGGTTCTATGAGATTTGTGAAGGGCTACAATTCTCTAGAGCACTCATGAAATACCAGGTTGTTTAGGGCCAAAATTAACACAATAATGAGAACTAAATTGTGTCTGGTAATATACTATGTGAGTTCTATTATCTTGGTTTACACAAACGGCTGAAAAGTTCAAGACATCATGTTCACTGGTTAGCTAGTAAATCTGATAGTATCTCACAAGGGAAGGTTCAAAGCCAAAAGCTACCTATCCTTTACAGAATATTTCCAATTTATGTACTCTCTATAATTAGATCATGTTGTTGTATTTTTTCTCTGTCAAATTTCATTCATGTAGGGGATTATTGGAAAATTGGTATTTGTAGGCTTATTTTGGGCCAACTTTAAGCCCAAATTTGAGTGGGATCCACACGTCTTTTGAGGTCGGTCCGAAGAGGTGACGTGTTCCTTGTTGCATAGCAAGTCACACGGTGAAGACGATTCGTCAAAACCATTTATGAGTTAATGGGAATTTGACGTCATTTTCGGGTTCGTAGAATTAGACATTTAAATAATTAAATGTGGGTTTCCTTGTAAGGCTAGTCCCACATTGGAAACTTAAGAGAACTTATGTGTGTATATAAGTTCTAGGTGGTAACACTTAGGTTAGGCCCCAAGGGACACCCCAAGTTTGTGGAATTGAGGAGTTATAAACAAATGGAACCTTAGCTCAAACCACCACACACGCGCGCGCCGCTGCCGTTCGGCCGGCCGGGCCGGGCCGGGCGCAGGTATGGGTTGTAGGTCGGGTCAGTTCTAATATTAATTTTTTTGAGAAAATTTATTTGAATTTTTTCCAAAATTCTTAATGAAATTAATTCAAACTTGAATTTAATTTCCTGTCCATTGTTACCTCATCCAATCCAATTTTTCCAAATAGATTAAACTGTCCAAACAGTTTTTCAGATCTGTTGGAACCCAGACAGATTCAAAACTGCTAGACATGTTTTTAACTGCTGCAGTTTCAAACAGATAAAAACTGTCCAGCAGTTATCTGTTCAAACAGTAGTGCACCTGTTGGTTTCAAAACCAATCCATTCCAGTTTGAAAATAACACATGTTCGGGTCTATAAATACCAGATCTGTTCCAACATTTTGGGATTCCAAAAAAATGATTTTCTTGCCTTCATTTTGCTCTCTTGCATTATTATTCTTCATACTAGTTTTCGAGAAAAATTCAGAGAGTATTAGAACGCAGGTTTTTTTTTTGTTTTTTTGTCATACAAATTGTTTGGAGTGCTACTACAATTTATGAAGATCATTGTATCTTGGGAGATAGACGCCATTTTTCTGTAAGCACCGCAACAGGGCGAATCTGTCTTAAGGACAGAGTGTCACATGCTCGACTTGATCGTTTAATTATTTATTTAGTTCGATAAAATAAATTCAGTAAATAATTTATTTTTATTTGTTTGATTTATTTCAAGTTATTTATTTTACACAGAAGATTGTTCCAACAAAATGTAATTGATTAGCATGTATGATTTGACTTTTTAAATTATTTTTTATTTATTTTTGACTAAAAAATCAAGTTGCCAATGTTGGAACAATCTTCTGTGTAAAAAAATAAATTAAAACTAAATCAAACAAATAAAATAAATTACAAACCGAATTTATTTTACCAAACCGAATTAAATAATAAAAAGATCAAGTCGAGTGTGTGACACTCTGTCCTTAAGACAGATTCGCCTTACTACGGTGCTTACGGATAAAATGCATCTATCTCCCAGGATACAATGATCTTCATAAATTGTAGTAGCACTCCAAACAACTTGTTCGGCGAACAAAAACCTGTATTCTTACTCTCTAAATTTTTTCTAAAATTAATATGAAGATTATATCATGCAAGAGAGCAAAACTAGAAGGAAAGAATGAATTTTTGGAATGATCAAATGCTGGAACAGATCTAGTATATATAGGACTGAACAAGTTTGATTTTCAAACCGAACAGGTATGGTTTTGAAATGAACAGGTGCAGTTCATATTTCAACAGATCTGCTGGAATTGTTTGATCTGTCTGAACTGTGTGAATCTGTCAAACTGTGCAGTTTCGGATCTGTAACTGCTGGGCAGTTATGAGCAGTTTTATGCAGTTAATCTGTTGAAATTTCGAACTGAAGTTGGTAAAATATGGACAGAAAATTAATTTCAATTTTGGCACAAAATTGGAATTTAATTTCATTAAGAATTTCTAAAAAAAATTCAAATAAATTTTATCCAAAAAATTAATATTAGAACTAACCCGACCCACTACCCACACCCGACACTGCTCGACTTGGCTCGGCGGCGCGCGAGCGCCTATATGATGTTTGAGCCAAAGTTTAATTTGTTCATAACTCTTTCCTTCTACAAATTTGGGGTGCCCCTTGGGGCCCAATCCAAGTTAGTACACCAAGAGCTTATATACTCATAAAAACTCTCTTAAAGTTTCAATGTGGAACAACTCATTTCAAGGAAACCCACATTTAATTCTTTAAATGTTCATTCCACGAACCCGAAAATGACGTCAACTTCTCATTCACTCATAAATGGTTTTAACGAACCATCTTCACCGTGTGACTTGTCATGCGGCAAGCAACACGTCACCTCTTCGGACCCACCCAAAAAACGTTTGGGGCCTACTCTATTTTGGGCTCAAAATTGACCCAAAATAAGCCTATAAAAACCAAATTTCCAACAACCAACCGCAGTCTTAATTTTTGTTCACATTGTTGATGAGTTACATCTTCTTTTTTTCTAAAATAATTACACCCTTAGGTCTTGTAGTTTCGCTCTTATGTCAGTTTGAACTTTATAATTATAATTGTATCAATTTTACCCATAAATTTGTTTACATTGTGTTAATTTAGTTTAATTGATAACGTTCTTTTAGAAATTGAACTAAATTCAAGTGACAAAATAGTTCGTTCACTCTTTTCAAAATAATTAAGCGGTAAGATATAATTTTAAATGGTCCATTCCCTATCAAATAAAATCATTTTGCCATTGATTTTAGTCTAGTTTCATAACGAAAGTTATCAATTAGTCTAAATTGAAACAATATAAATAATTAAAAAACAAATTTGATACAATTAAAGTTATAAGGAGCAAATTAACACACAATTTTATTACAAGAACCACAAGTATAATTTGCTTGTTTGCGTGTATTGTTTTATGTCATTTTCATGTACCATGTTTTGTTTTGGAACCAGAGAACTTGAAAAATGTATTCATATGTACAAGTTGATCATCTATGTGATTAATATTTTTGGTAAATTATACTAATTTCTTCTGAAATTTTGTGAAATACAACAAATTTAATAGTTTTGACATAATTACATTAGATTTTCTTAATATTTTAATTCACATAACACTTGACCCATTTTCATTGATAATCTGTTAGTTATATAGATGGAAAATGATGTTACTCATCTCTTTCACACTGCAATGTATATATATATCATTTATCCTTGTGTTTTCAAACTATCTGTATTAGTTCTAGACCCTTTGACTTTACTAAAAGGAGGTTGATGTAATTAAGTTAAAATTGTGAAAATTATTGTATTTTCTTCAAAACCTCAAAGGAAAGTCAGTGAAATTTATCCTAAATTTGTTTATTACTAATTTGTAATAGTATAAATTGCACAGTTTTGTGTTTGAGTAATTACTAAATTTCACTTTTTTTTCCTTTTTTTTTTTTTTTTTTTTGAAGAAATAGAAATTTTATGATTACTTTAAAATAATGAAACCATCACAATTTACTCATTCCACAAACTCAAGATCCAATTAATATTTCAACGACAATGAACATGAAACTTTAAACTAGAAGCTCCTGCAAACATAATATAGAGTTGTGTTTCCTTGCCATGCATGGTAATCATCGTTGCTTGTTTAGAATTTCATCTGCAGATTGATAACAATGTTCTTGTCCACTTGAAAAGCCTTAGCAAGAGCATCACTAGATATATCAGGCTTGGCACCAAACACCACATTTGTGATTGTATTGGCACCGGGGTTTTGGCTGCTAAGAGCTACCATGGCAACGGCATTACAATATCCTACATTGCGCTCAAAGTGAATGAGGCCAATTGGGAATACAAACACATCACCCACTTGAAGTACCTTGGAGATAAGACGATTATCAGGGTTAGACGTGACAAAACCAACTTCAAGGCTGCCTTCTAGGACTGTCAAGATCTCAGTGGCACGAGGGTGCGTGTGAGGTGGGTTGAGACCCATTGGTGCATAGTCAATTCGAACCATTGATATGCCAAGAGTGTTAAGTCCCGGTATCTGACCTACCGTAGCTGGGGTTGCCTTCGAGCCAAGTGCATTCGATGTATTGCCGGCTATGTGAAGTCCACTCAAGAAGAAATCATTGGCTTGAACCATGCTAGGGCTCTTGCATGCCATACCATTCACTCGCACTATCATGATCAACAAAGTCATACAATAATCAATTTTCGTAATAATAACAAGAAATTTCACTATGAAACTCTGTTTGATTTGAAATTTTCAAAAACAATTTTCTAAGTTTTCAATTTGTAATTTTTTTATTTTTAGTGAAATTTTTTAATATTTTAATCAGCTTTTTTTTTTAGTTTTTAGATTCACTTAATTTAGATATATTTAAAAAGTACGAAATTTTTGCAAAAATCTTTCAAAAATTCATTAAATACAAAAAAAATTTAGTATACTTTTGTATTTTGTTGTATTTAATGAATTTTTTTAAAAAATTTGTACAAATTTATATTTTTTAATTCTATATAGATTAAGTGGATATAAAAAATTTTAAAAAAAAATTAAAATGTTAAAAAATATCACTAAAAAAAAATACGGATTGAAAATTTTAAAAATTATTTTTGAAATCTTCTAACCAAAAACACAAACATGCAAGATTAGGGTCATACCTTGACTGTTTGGGTCTGCAACACAGAAATCTTGAAGGGGACTATGGTCAGATGCCAAGGCGGCATAAAAAGATAGAGATAGAAGTCCTAAGCGTATATTTTTAGTGGCCATTTGAGGGGAAAAAAATAGAGAAATCTTAGAATTTTGAAGAGTAGTTTAGTTGCAAATATGTTGTGAATGACAAATATAGGAAGTTTTCTATATATAGGAAGAGAGGTGAGATATGAAAATGGCTCAAAACATTCTTGCCGTCCCTGCAGGCATTGAAAGTATGAAATGGTCGTAGTTCTAATTATTACATAATGAATCAATTCCTTTTATTTAT
Organism: Camellia sinensis; assembly: GCF_004153795.1. Taxonomy (NCBI): domain Eukaryota; kingdom Viridiplantae; phylum Streptophyta; class Magnoliopsida; order Ericales; family Theaceae; genus Camellia; species Camellia sinensis. The sequence goes on along the minus strand of NW_021025493.1, from coordinate 658,923 downwards.
TTTTTTAATCCATTTTGTTTTTTGTGTTATCAAATTCTAGAAATTGTGTTTTATTTGTAAGGTTTGGCTTGAATGAGGCATTTACTGATCGGCAATTAATGGTTTTTTCCTTACAAGCCAAACAGTACCAATGATATGGATACAAAAATATTAATCATTAAGGCCTCGTTTAGATAGATGTGGATTTAAAATTAAGGGATTTGATAATGATTGTTTATATCTGAATTTTAAGATTGAGTTAAATAGTTTCATCTATATATATATATAATTATTTATTTATCTATATTAATATATAAAGTGAAAGTTAGAGTTGGTGTTGATGTCTCTATTTTTGTATTTTTTCAAAATATCCAATAGTAATTACAAAAGAATACGAAAATCAAAAAACTCAGTTTTCAAAAAATTGAATTTAGAAAACTCAAACCAAACACACTATTTTTTTAAATCTCTCAATTGTTAGTCTTTCTAGATTCATAAATGTTTTAATTTTTAAATTCTGAATTCTATCATACACTTTACAATCTTATTTCTCTTAAAGAAAATATAATAACTGCCTAGAGCAGTTTCTCACTCTATTGAATTGTTGAAATTGGTAATTGTTAATGTAACTGAGGATTCGTTTTCCAGCTACAAGAATTTTACTAAATTATATATATCTCCTATATCAACTTAAACTTCTTTCATTTTTTTTTCTTCTTCTTTCTATTTATTTTAATCTCAAATTTCTTAATTTAAAATTCATTTCATATCCCTCAAATGGAGCCTAATATTCAATCCCCTATTTTCATGTGGTGTGCATTTTAAATTACAATGACTATAACCTAACTGAACTCAGTCAAACAAAGCCAGAGGTTTTCTTAGCACAAATCTAAGTTGAATAATATATATTTGAAATCTTCCAATGATTTGAAGTAGGCTGAGATTCTCTGTCCGAATTTTTTCTGTCTCAAGGTCGTTTTCCATAAGCCTGCATTATTTGTTAGAATTTTTGTGCGATAGAGAAAAGCATAGGAGCAAAAACCTATGAGTTCTTGATTTGGCCTCAAGCTAGGTGCATTTGGATCTGGATTTGTTAAAGTTGATGATCTTAACTTCACGGTGAAATTGACTGATTATGCAACTAACTTGAATCCATTTCAGTGATTTAAATCGTTCATTTCATATAATTAATTGAGAAAATTACTCACACAAGAAATCAAATTGATTCAACACCTATTGTTATACCATTAAATCATTTTTTTTATACACGACATATATATTTTAAGAAATAGACTATCTATTTGTTATAATATATGTGATTTGATCATATAATTACTTATGTTTGATTAACTTAATTTTTTGCATGCATACTCTTCGTAATTTGTCATATGAGATGAACTGGTTAAATCATCAAGATGGATACAAATTGATCTCATAATGATCAATTTTACCATAAAATTGAGATTTTTAACTTTAACAAATCTGAACCCATTTGGTTCCATTTGGTTTCATCAAAAATAAGTCACTTTATGACTATTTAAGCAAAAATAAAATTTGGTGGTTGGTTTAGTTTTCGTTAGCTGACAATTGTGGGTAAAAAAAAAAAAACAATAATAATAATAATAATCTACCATGTGTGGTAAATGTTTTAAATAAATAAAAAGAGTAAATTTTTTTGTCTTTAGTGAATTTTTTTTTTTTAATTTAACTTTTTACTTTTCATGTCTTTCTAGTTTAAAAGCAATAAAAAAAATATGAAACAAAAAATTCACTAAAGACAAGCCCATAATATATATATGTTTTATAATAAACAAAAAAATCGTTTTTGTTTTGATATCTATATCTAGTAAAAAAAATTAATCTTTATTTATTTATTTTTTACTTATCATGTGTTCGTAGTGTAAAAGTGCTACATGAATTCACATAGTTTGCGTAGAAAAAAGAAACTATATGTGACAATCTAACCATTACTTTCTTAGGGCCAATGAAGAACTGCTAAGAGAGTTTGAAATAACATTTGTATTATGCTTATCAAAAGCCCTTCCCTCAAACTGCAATTGTATTGATTTAGTAAATTAAAAAAATAAAATAAAATAAAATAAAAATAGCCTTCAAATCTATACCAGCATCCAAGGATGTTGAAAATTTTGGTCAGGACTCAAACTGGGCTTATATAGAACTGAAACAAGAGATATACTGTACAAAGCTCCAAAAGCCAAACATCAATATACTACTTGTACAAAGAAACAAACCCATCTCAGATAGAAAGACTCACCACTCACTCGTATACATAACACAACTATGTCAATGTAATACATATAAACAATCACTCATTCAAATAGATCCAACAGAACATATGGTTTCAGACAAACCGAAAGATCATCAAGATACCTCAAGCAGCAACCTCTTCTTCTTCTTCTTCTTCATTCTCGTACTCCTCTTCTACAGTTGCATCCTGGTATTGCTGGTACTCAGCCACAAGATCATTCATGTTACTTTCCGCCTCGGTAAATTCCATCTCATCCATTCCCTCACCGGTGTACCAATGCAAGAAAGCCTTGCGCCTAAACATGGCTGTGAATTGCTCGCTCACACGCCTAAACATCTCTTGAATCGAAGTTGAATTACCAATGAACGTCGACGCCATTTTCAGACCCTTTGGAGGGATGTCGCACACACTCGATTTGACGTTGTTGGGTATCCACTCAACAAAGTACGAGGAGTTCTTGTTTTGGACATTTATCATCTGGTCATCGACTTCTTTGGTGCTCATCTTACCACGGAACATGGCAGAAGCGGTTAAGTATCGGCCGTGACGTGGGTCCGCGGCACACATCATGTTCTTGGCATCCCACATTTGTTGGGTTAGTTCGGGGACAGTGAGGGCACGGTACTGCTGGGAGCCTCGGGCGGTCAAGGGAGCAAAACCAACCATGAAGAAATGGAGACGAGGGAATGGGATAAGGTTGACAGCGAGTTTTCGAAGGTCGGAGTTGAGCTGTCCGGGGAACCGAAGACAGCACGTGACGCCACTCATGGTGGCAGAGATTAGGTGGTTGAGATCGCCAACTGAAATAAGGCAGAACAGAATTAATATATGCATCTTGTCAGTAACAGAACCAGGATTTCATCCCCATGGTACCAAGACACGAATTTTTATTTTTTTAGCAATCAATATGAACTATCGTATTCCAATTCAAGAATGAAAAACAAACTAAGATGTAATATTAAATTAATAACATAAAAAATAAAACCATTATATATTCAACTTAAAAAAGTAATAAATTAATTGATTCTTTGTTTATGTTTGATTCAATCATTCTCTCAAAGCGAAGCTTGACATAATTCCAAATCCCAAAGGCTACAGAAATGCCACTTTTGAGTTTATTTTCTTAATTAAATGCTCCCCTAAAAGAGAAAAAGAAAAGAGGAGGTCGGTGATCTATTTTGTTGGTCCAATACCCTGACAATGTACCCAAGACCAAATTATTTTTTTTGGTCTTGGTTACATTACTGATTATTGTCCTATTTGAATTTCAGGCCAACATTTTGAATTTTGTAAAAAAATTATAGAATTGTCAGTAGTATAACAAACAATAGTATTAATCCATCCTAAAGTAATTTTATTGCGTTTTTACATTATATTTGGGCTAAAAATCCATCCTAAAGTAAGACATATGTCCCCAACTATTTTCATGATATTATAACTGTAGTTCAAAGTTAAAACAATCCAGCTCCAAAAACAATAAATGAAGAGAGAGAGAGAGAGAGTCACAAGCAACCCATCCTAAAGTTAAAAGGTACTAATATTGAGAGACTCACAAACAACCCATTTCATAACTACCAACCAGGACCAAAAGAGACCCATTAGCAACCCATTTTGAAGTTGGATGGTGCTTTCAGAAATAAACACTTCAACAAGTAATAACCAGGTCCCCCACCTCAATTTATGAAGACACAGAATAAGGACATTGCTACTTGCGAGATACCAGATTGGAAGGTAAGCTACATTATCTGATTATTGTTTACTATTTAATTTTCTTGAAGTGGATGAAAATGGAAATGCCACCAACTAGTCATGCTGAGTTGACGTTAATAGTGATTCAAAGAAAATGGACCATCCAGTGTTACCAAAAAGGCTAATACCCAATCGAATTAGGTTTTGGAATGCACATTCCTTGAGAGTAAAAAACCTCAAACATAATGAACTAAAATCTACGACAAGTGAAGTTTTGACAAAACAAAACACTAAAAATGGATCATAATGTTTACAGAAATGTGTTGCTACATGACTAATTTGGGGGGGAAAACTTACCTTTTATGAGATGTCTAATTGTTAAAAGAAAATTGCTCTAGAAGTACATTAAACTCTATGCAAGTTTACTCTTCTCATACCATATGTTAGAGCATGTGGCTTACCACATTTCTGTTCTTGTTCCATGTATAGGAACAATCCACGTTTCAGGTAACATAACAGACTAACAAACTTGTCAAAGAGAACAAAACTTACAAGTAGGGGTTGCAAGCTTGAGAGTTCGGAAGCAGATGTCATAGAGAGCTTCATTGTCCAAAACCATACATTCATCAGCGTTCTCAACAAGTTGATGAACAGAAAGGGTAGCATTGTATGGCTCAACAACAGTGTCAGATACTTTGGGAGAAGGAAAGACTGAAAATGTCAACATCATGCGATCTGGATACTCCTCCCTGATCTTGGAGATGAGAAGAGTTCCCATACCAGATCCAGTGCCTCCACCCAAAGAATGACAAACTTGAAATCCTGTCAATAAATTAAAGTCAGTAACACATAAATGAGATACAAAAGTATAGCATCTGATAGAGAAAAAGAGAGAATTATTTGCAGTAATCAACTGCAGAAGCTCAAATAAAATTATTAAAGAAAATGATGATCATATAACTATAATTCATTTTGTTATGTTTAGAATAAAACTTCGTGGGATTGCAGCTAAACATTAGATAAAAAATCATTCACTGACCAGCAACTTTATCCATAATCATAAAAAGTTCTATAGTTAGACAGTAATATAAATGGACCACAAAAATTTAAGCAGCACTTGAAATGACTATACCTTGTTAATGGATTGCATAGATATCCAGCTACTAACTACTGCTAAACTATTTTATTTATATGCATAAATAAAATGCCATTGGTGAAACTAAAACAGGCAACATTCTAATTTTCTAGTTCACGTTTTACAACAGACATGTGGAAGCGCACTTGATATACAACCTACAATATTCATTCTACAACCCAAATTTTCAGAGCATCAGCACTTCAAGGGATACCGAACATGCCCTGCCCCTCCGTCGAACAGGGTTACCACCAAGTATTTTCCACCTCGAGAAAACAATACAAAATATTCTAAAAACAAAAAAGAGATATTGATGCCGACATTTTACTTCTAATACCAAACATCCATATGAGAGGGATAAATTCAGATTATAACCAAACTGACATAAATGTATCTCCAAAATAAAATCACAAAATGCAGAGAAACTATTTTCTTTTCTTCTTCCCAAGTAATTGAGATGAAAAACATTCAAAAGTTCAGATAGATAGATAGATAGATAGCTAGATAGATAAGAGACAGAGAGAGTTGACAGAAAGGCTTGAATGTCGGATAGTACTTGAATAATCATGAAAGGAGACTGAATTTGGTTTCAAGAAGTACATCAATAATATAATAATCATAACAGTATGCTACGTAAAACCTATAAAACACATTGACATCCAAGAATTCCCATCAAAAAAATATCTTTGTGATTGAAATACAATTCCAATGCAAAATTTTAAAGCAAACAAACATCTTGGTTCAATCTCAAATGAAAAACAATCCCAATCAAAGGCAAAAACATAACCCACAAAATCCTAATTTGTATAAACCATAAACAATAAGCATTCTTATAAAAGAAACAAGCTTTAGAACTCAAATTATAAAATTCTTATCAAAACCAACAACAAAACCCAGAAATCACATCAACCCAATTCAAAACAAGCTATAAAACCTCTAATTATAGCACAAAAACAATAACCCACAAAAACCAACAACAGTTCCACTGATTCACACCTATCAAATACCAGATCCACCAAGAACTCAAAAAATACCTTGCAAGCAATCACAATTCTCAGCCTCTTTCCTCACAACATCAAGAACAGAATCAATAAGCTCAGCTCCTTCAGTGTAATGCCCTTTAGCCCAATTGTTCCCAGCACCAGACTGCCCGAAAACGAAATTATCGGGCCGGAAGATCTGCCCGAAAGGCCCGGATCGGACCGAATCCATGGTGCCGGGTTCGAGGTCCATGAGGACGGCGCGTGGGACGTACCTTCCACCACTGGCTTCATTGTAGTAGACATTGATCCGCTCGAGCTGGAGATCAGAATCGCCGCTGTACTTTCCGCTGAAATCGATGCCATGTTCGTCACAGATGACTTCCCAGAACTTGGCTCCGATCTGGTTGCCACATTGGCCGCCCTGGATGTGGAGGATTTCTCTCATTTTCTCGGGAAAGTTGGGTGATCGATTGGGTAGGCGGCAAATAGAGGAAAGTGAAACTGAGGGAATTTTGTAGAGAGAAAAGTAGAGGATTGGAGGAACGGAAAAAGAGGGAGGTTAGGAGAGAGGGATGGACCGGGAAATTATAGTGGGGTGTATGTTTTTTTATTGAAAAAATATCAATAATGATTCAGATAAAAAGTTAAAAAGGAAGGACAAATTACCTGCGCCCCGTCAGGTTTAGCTAAACCATTCTGATAGAAACTCATAACTTTCATTCTCATCATCATTATGATGTGAGGTCTAGATATGTACGAGTGAACTCTACACATATATTAAGGTTTCGTTTGGAAATGGATTAATTTAGTAATTTTTTAGTTATTTAGCTAAAATATGAGCTAAAAAAATTAGTATATTTGAGATGATTTTTTAATTTTTTACGAAAAAATGTGCAAAAAATAGAGAGAAAAGAGAATCTTTGATTTTTTTGTATGGGTTGTTGACTTTTTGACTAATTTAGTAATTTTTTGACTTTTTGACTAAAATGAATGGTTCCCAAACGAGACCTAAGTAGAGGTAAGTAATTAATATATCGATTCGTCTAAATCGATCGAATTAAATCGATCCGTTACATTTTAGACACAAAAATGCTAGAGGCCCCAAAAATTCTACCAAAAATTTTACCAAATGTGTGGGTCCCATACCCATGTGAGACATTTGGTAAAACTTTTGGTAGAATATTTGGGGTCTCTAGCATTACTCTTTTAGACAGATGTGTGATAACAAACGGACGGTTATATATTGATTTTTTTTAATCCACCAAGTTTTGAACGAATGACGAATTTGAGATTTCTTTAGCCACAATTGAACTGTCAAACCACAAGTACTCCTAATAATTTGTAAAACTTTTTGTATTTTCAATATGTTTAGAAATTTTGTATGTGTTTCAATTGAAAGAGAGTTTAAATATTTTGTTAAATATATTCTATTGAAAAAGAGTTTTCAACTTGAATATATTTTTTGAATTGAAAAAAAATAAATGTATTATTTATTTATATTTTTTTTTTAAATCTAACTCTAAAAATAATAAATAAAAAAAGATATATATGTTGGTTGGTTTTTGTTTTCAAAAACAAATATAGATATAACAATACAGAGGTATACAATCTCTACTACTGTTATGTTCATGGTTTTGGTGGTTTGAATTATTTTTATATTTTAAGAATCACAGATTGTAATAGTTTATGTAGATGAGGCATGCTGTGATTGTAATATGTGGATGAGACATGCAGTGATTGTAATATTTTTGATTTTCTCCAATCCGCCAATCTAGCGGACGGATGGTAGATTGAAAGTTCCGTAGGCTGCAACTGACCCGTGCCACCCCTAACATCAAGGCCAAGATAAAAATGAGTGTCATGGAACCCCCAAAAAAGGGGGTCCCAAACATTCTGTTACTCCCTCCGTCCTCAAAAATAATGGTCCCTTGGTGGATCCCAAATTTTTTTAGGTTTGGACAATTATTGTACTTTTAAAAATTAGTTTTCTAAAACTACCTTATGATAGTACATTCTTTTGAGAATATTCAATGTCAATAATTTGTCTTTTTATATTATTTTGGAATTTAAAAGAAAGGGAAAATGTGAGAATTAGTATTTTTTTTTGTACTTGATATTTTTAAAGAGAGACTAATATTTTTGAGACAATGAAAAATAGAAATAAGGGACTGAATATTATGGGAAGGAGGGAGTAGTAGATTACCAGATTTTTTCAATTTTTAAAAAAAGTAATGATTGAGACCCCACCCCACAAGACCCTACAATTTGAATCACTCATAATGTGACCCACAAATACATAAAGGGTTAGGATTCATCTTTGTGGGGTAGGATTTTCCCTAAAAAAGGAGGTCCCAAACATTTTTCCTTTTAAAAATTATATCTGATCATACTTCTCAAGTATTTTATATTTACATAACAATTTATTCCCTTACCATTAAGTACACGTTAGGAAAATTCTTAAACGAACGATTCTTGCCCCTAGTACATTTTTCCAAAGCATCGAACAATCTGATTTTATATCTGAAATCCTTTGATTAATTTTGATAGCCGAATTATAAAATTTATCAAAAAATAATTAAAATATTTTTGTTGAAACAATAAAAAAAATAAAAGTATTTTTCTTGATTGAAAATAAAAAATATATATATTTAAAAAAAATAAAAATTCAATTTTAAGAAAAAATTAAAAATTATTTTTTTTTTGAAATTTTTTTTTTAAAAGAGTTCTGTAAAGAGTTTTGAAAAGAATTATGGCTTGGTATGAGTTTTAAAATTTTTTGATTCAAATCATGATTTGATTGTCTAAATCCAAACATATCTAAGTTTTTGAACCATATTTGATTTTGTTTATAAAAAATAAAAAAAAAACAGAATATTTTTTAATGAATGCGAAACTGAATTTAATAAAATTAAATAATTGGTAAAATTATTTCTAAACCTCTCAAAAATAAATTATATAAAAGATAATTATTTATTATTTTTTTATCTTAACCGAATATAATTTTTAAGTTTTTAAAAATTGAAAAAAAATTCTAAAACAATACTGAGCAACATGATGATTATTAGCAAATATCATCATTTCTCTAAAATAACACAGCGTAGGAGCATTTTAGTCAATTGTACTATCTTCATCAACCGGCGTTTAATTGCAATGTGGGCGGAATGTAGGGCTGGAATGTTGTAATTTTTTAATTTTAAAACCACAAGAGGAGAGGAGAATCTAATAATTAGCCTACACATCAAGGGGATGTATGGTAATTTGCAAAGAAGAATTTATTAATTAGGTAGTATATAATAATAAATTTAAAAATAAATTTTATTCACAGTTATCCAAAATTTAATTTGAATATTTATAATTCAAAAAAGTGAGAATTATTTGATGTTGAAATATTTTTAAGAAAAAAAGAGTTTCTAATTAGAGTCTTTTTAAAAATTTGTTTATTTGCCCATTGAGCGTTTTGGACAATTTTTTTTAGTTTTTGGTTTATATATATTTAATATTTTTGTCAAAAGATTAGAAGCAGAACTGTTGCTTTTTTCAGTTTTTGGGAGATAAAGATTAATTTTATTAAATTGGTGGTGGGTGGTTGATTTTAAGGAAAAACTGCTGTGTGGCCTATATTCAGACGTTTTATTTTGGTTGCCTTAAGGTTTTTTTTTACTTTTATTAGCTTATTAGGCAAAAACAAAAAAAATTGGCCTTAAGGAACCCCCAGTGGGGGGTCAGCTGGGGTTTCTATTGAATGGATTTGCCTTCTCATTGGGTCAAAAAAAAAAAAATTATTATTTTTTTTTTTTTTTTTTGTGAATTTGAACTGAAATTTTTGGCACCGCTTTGCCACCCTTCACTGGGGTCGGGGGACTTTTCTCCAGTGGGGGTTTGTTAGCCCAAAGTCCATAAATGAGTTTGTTGTTGATTCCATCAGCTCAAACCAACAAACTTTCATCT